>VXBO01009857.1:127529-156814 GCA_013400135.1 Rhinoptilus africanus | reverse complement strand
ACTCCAGGTGGGGCCTCACCAAGGCAGAGTAGAGGGGGAGGATGACCTCCCTCCACCTGCTGGCCGCACTCTTCTTGATGCACCCCAGGATGCCATTGGCCTTCTTGGCCACCAGGGCACATTGCTGGCTCATGGTCATCCTGTTGTCCACCAGGACTCCCAGGTCCCTTTCCTCAGAGCTGCTCTCCAGCAGGTCAGCCCCCAACCTGTCCTGGTGCAGGGGGTTATTCCTCCCCAGGTGCAGCACCCTACACTTGCCCTTATTGAATTTTATAAGATTCCTCTCTTAATTTAAAACAGCCACAGGACAGTTAATTGTGGCTGCAACTTGGATTATTCCTCATTAGGACCTCTAAGTGGTCATCTTACTCCAATTTCAGATACCTACCTATAGTGTTCATTATTTTCAAATTTTAAAGAATTCAACATTTTGATATATGTGAGTACATAGATCAAACTCCGATTTGACATCTGCAAAGAATTTTGGGAGAAAAAAAATATTCTTATGCGCTCATTCCTGGCAGCTGAACATCTCATTTTTTGAGTCTCACTTTTAATTTTATTATCTATAAACAAAAAAAATCACCAATTAAATAGCTGTAAAAAGATTTATCGAATATACTGCTAGTGTAGAATCAATACCCAGAACTAATATAGCTGGTTAATTAATTATAAAATAAACAATAGGTAAAATTTCCATACATACTCAGAACTAGGTAAACACAGCATATGCATGCAGAGCATTATCGATTAGCCATTAGCCTTGAATCTTACACAGAGTAATAAATCCAGTTTACAATGTTTTTGAATATCTATCCGATACCTCAGAGACCCACTAGCCAGGCTCTCAGCATCTCAGACACATAAAAACACACTCTCATAAAAAACCCCAGCACCTTAATAGAAAACAAACAAGAAAAGAAAGCAAGCCCTAAAGCTTCAAAACTGGTCTTCCGTACACCCTTTTCTCCTCAAAAGTTTGAAAAAAAAAGATGATGATAACATTCAGTTTATCAGAGTTGGACTAATCTGGGACAAAGACAGAAGAATAAATTAAAAACTGAAGATAGCTAAGAGCAAAAGCAGTGTTTTCTCTTTTACGTATTTATCCAAACGAATCTGAAGGAGGAAAGTTAGGCACGGGATTTCAACCTTAAGTTTAAATACTGACAGATCATTCAATGTTACATTCTTTAGGGTTTTTTTTCTTTCTTTCTTTGAAGCTTTAATTGTCTTTGTGTGTTTCTACAGCAATGTTTGGAAGACCCTTTAAAAAGTGCTTTTGCACAGGCACTGCTGAATACCATTACCTTCAGTTTGCTATGCTTTCCTAATACGCCAATTTGTGGCTTGTGGTGAGCATTTGAGGGGACAGTAGTAAAACAGACAGTCTCAGCGTCTAGCCTACTTTAAGGGAGGTTGCTTGAGATTGCAATTCTCTTCATACCACACCTATACGAGCTAATAACCAGCTTAAGAACTAGACAAAAAACCAACAACTTTCTAAGTAGATATTTATCAGCTCAAAGCATGAAGCCAACCTGGTACTCACACATACGTGGGATGTATGGTCAAAAAAAACCATTTCTAGCACGTAGCAACAAATTTTAAATTCAGTATTTTTTAGAAAAATCCTTTAAAGTTAAATCTATAAATGTATTTAGTGCTTGTGCTCTCTTAAGAACTTGAGCCGAACTTGAGCCAGTCTGTGTTACTGAACTCCCTTGGATCTTTTATTACCAATAACTTTTGGGTAAAATGATGCAACCACAGCACACAGTTTACTGAAACCGTAACAAGTCAAGAGAAATAGACTCAAATACTTTCTCTTGACTCAATTACAAACTTCAACAAACTTTCTGATCCTGATTAATAATAACACTGAGGTATGTGTTTAACTTTATGTATATGCCTAAACCTCATTTACTTCAGCAGATCTTGACAGCTCTCCCATACGGGGATCCTTTCCTCAAAAAGAGCCTTCATTACCGGCTAGCTACCAGCCTGGCCTCATTTCTTATCCTTATAAATTCCTACTGTTATATTATAAAATTATCTTTTTGCTACATTCAGGTCATCTGTCTCAGAAGCAGTGGATATGAATATAACATACAGCCTGACTACTTTATATCTAGGGTAACAACATAAGCAGAAGGGCAGCAAAGTAAATTCTTAAATCTGTCCATTAATCCAAGGCCTCATTTCAGAAACAAAAATTTACCTTTTATATCACACACCCTAACCTACTGAGCCCTGGTTTAGATCTGAACAATTAATTTTTTAACCTGTTCTGTCAAATTGTATTATTTAATTCATATAATACCTTCATTAAGATCCAGCAATCCTTCTCACATCCTAATATATGACGAGGACAATTGGAAGTTATTAATAAAATACACTGTGAAGGGTAATATAACTAATAGATTCTGCTTTGCAGGGTTAGAAGGCTGACTAATTATTGTTATTGTTCTTTACAACCTCCTGATGAGATTAATAATAAAATACCACATGGGACTTCATCATCTACTGCTCAATTCAATATTTAGCTGGCAATTTAGCTTCATCTGAATATAATTTTCAGCAGCTAAATGTTACAAGTAACCAATCTAGGCACCCATTGCAGGCAGTGTTGTGTATCCTATGTGAGAAGCAGGAAAGGGACTACTTAAAAGTGCATAAAAGACAATAAAGAGCAAGGAGATAAGTATCTGCATCTAAGATGTGGCACCAAGCATGTAAAAAAACCCCAGTTCTTGTAAGTTACTTCATGAGCAGAAGTGTAGTCAGAGAAGTCAGAATGATACAGGACCTTTTCCTGAGATTTCTACCATTATATAATAGTTGTGTACAGTGCCCTACAAAAAAATAACACATTTTTTTAAAAGCATAATGTAAATAAAAAGTGATACCTAACGCGATGCAAAAGAGAAGGTTCTAATTAAGAACGATTGGGAGGCTCTTTGATACCCACATTTTCTGTTAATTGTGATTTTTCACTCTTTGATGTAGTTATTTTCTTTTTCATCTTGTTCCACTCCACTACTCTAGTAGTGGTGCTCAGCCCTATGGCGCAGAACACCAAAGAAGTGGCTAAAAGGTAAAGATTAGTGGCATAATACTGATCAAGGGTAGCAAGGTTTGGAAAACAAGTTTAAACCTGGGCAGGTAATTAATATGCCTGCTGCATTCCAGTCCTGAGCCATCAGAGCCAAAAGCAACCTCAGAAGGATGGGTTTATCCATCCCTACCTTACACTTCTACAATTTCATTAATATTCTGTAGATTTTAATATGCATAGTTGCACAATATTTTAAAGAATGGGAAAGGGATTGAACTGAGAATATCTTGATACAATGCAGTTGGCAATGGTACATATGGTGTTTCCTGGGGACATCGCCCGAGCTGATCAGAGAAAAGGCACTGAGGCTCCACCATGAGATATTTTATGTTTTCAGTAACTATCAGCACTGTCACTAAAGGCTGATCTGCAAACATCTCCTGTGCCCAATTACCACTACCCATTTTGGTAAATGACAAGCTATCAGGACAAATCTGTCTTCCAGACTCCTTCTGGGTATTTATACATAGCACATTTCCCTGTTACAAGATAAACCTGTGGGCATAAGCACTATAAATGCAGTTTACCGAATTTATGGCAAGACTGCCTTTCTTCTTTTGAAGAAACCAAAAACCTTTTCATGGTTTGAGTACAGTTTCCCTCTCTCTCTCTTTTCTCTTTTTTAAATTTTTTTTTTAGTATAGAGATTGTTTGATCCTTTCTACATCACATCGGGTCACAGAATGAAAGCAGGACTTCAGAGGAATTAGGTGAATCCAGACACTTTCAAATTTCATTTGCAGCAATAAATGGGATTCTACCTAAATACAATTAATTTCCCTTGCAAATCAGTCCAATGTTATAACCTGGCAGCTGTATTTATAGCCCTGATGGTCTCCTCAGACTACACTGTGTGATGAGTGCAACTATTCTTTGCTTGCCCAACTTGGGCCCAGCTTCATGCTAGTTTCTTTGGGCAGATCTGCAAAGGATTTCTTAGATGTCATAGAGAAGAAACAGCAGATTTCCCAAAGAATCCCCAAACTTGGAAGCTTTCCTCTGGGAATGCCATCTCCACTGGACAGAGGGGCTTTTACTCTGCAGAACTAGAGACCTTCCCTCTTCATCCAAGCGCGTTGTTACCCAGGAGAAGAGGGAAATGATAATATAAGATTCACCTCCTTAAATACTTCCCTGATGATGACAAATGTATGTTTTCAAACACTCCCAATGTTACAGTTTCAAGTGTCAATTTTTTTTTTTATGTTTTGAACGATTATTAACTGTAACCTGTAACGCATTCATAATTAGAGTTGCCTTCAAACATGTGCACAAAATTCAAGTATGCAATTAGTCTTAGTCCAGCCACTGGAACACATTGCCGTGAGGTAGCTGGCAGGAACTGTAAGGCAGGTCCCAAGAGCACTCTCACTGCTGCTTTCTGCAGTGGCCACGCTGGGGGAAAGATGGGGCAAAGGAGAGAATTTCTATAGAAGCCTGACAGTTCTCAGTGTCTTGGTTCCACCTTCCCATGTCATCCTCCTGCATCCCAACTAACAGCGCACAGAAGACAAGCTGCATCCTAGAAAGAGTCCCCATTTGTTCCACTGCCAGCCACGTGAGAAGCTCCTTGAGCAAGCCTTCTCTGCAAAAGCCATCTCAGCTACCTGCTCAGGCTCCTCTAAACCACTGAGGAAGGGATCAATCCACTGTCAGAGTTCGGTCACATCAAGGGTTTTGCTGTGCAAGTACGGTTGAGACACCTCAAAGTCCTAGTTCTAGGCAGCACTTCAACATGGAAGGGCTGCAAATTAAGCTAACAAACTTACTCAGGAGGCCACAGAATATCCCCCAAAGGGCATAAAAGTAGCTGAAAGCCGTTAGTCCCCACAACCTCTGGGATGCGAAGTTCTGTGCCATTCCTCCTTAGTTATCCAAGCAGATTGCAATGTTTATTTTACTTGAAGTACGTTTCCAACTGTTTTCAACTTGAAAATACTTTCCAAAAACCTCTGCCCTTGCCAGGAGCAAGCGTTTTGGTGCCTGTCAGGATTGGGGCTCAATGCTCAGCTCCTCTCACTTTCTGGTGCTTCCTCCGTGAAATGGGGAGTTACTGCTTCTTCCCAGCCCTGTTAACCTTGTTTATTTAGATAGAAAACTTGTTGGGAGAGGAACTGTCTCTCACCATATGTACGTAGAGTACTCCGAACAATCAGGCCTTTGCCTCTCCAGGCACTATCAACGTTTAAGTAAGAAAGCCAAGTGATGATAATTCTTAGAGAAAAATGCAGGGAAAATAACCTAAAAATCACCAGAATTGACATAAAACTCTCCAGCAGATGGGGGCCTAGCACTCCCTGAGGGCCCTGCTTATGTGAAGACCAGTTACTTGTAAACATTTATAAATTCTGTGAAATATGTACAGACTCCCACAGAAGTAATTGCATTCCCCTCCTCTTGCATCAGAGGCAGCTGGTGCCATCTGAAATGTACTCCATCCCTACGCCATATCTACACACGCGTACACGTCAGTAAAACGAGTTCTTGTATCTGCTGATGTGTTGAGAGCAAAGAAAAAAACCCTATGAAAAGGTGGTTCTAAGAATCGTTATTTTTGATGGAAGTATCACCTCTGTAAGACGCACAAAGGAGGCACTGCAGTTGGCTCACTCAAATTACTTTAGATCTCCTAGCCAAGGTAAGTCATGCTGTTCATGTACCGGTAAGGGTATTTTAGCTTAAAGTTTGCCTGATCTAATAATAAAAATCTCTTTTCCAAAATACAAAAAGACAAGTTATAATGTCCCACTCAAGTGTTTCAAGTCATAAGTCATTTATATTTATAAAATACAGTGTCTGCTGAATACTGTAATAAAGTAACAACAGTCAGATTCAAATTAACAGAAACGGCAATAAAATCAAATAGCAAATATAACCCTGCCACACTGAAAAACTAAAAGATTATAGAAAGACAATGATTAAGCTTATTGATAACAACATTCCCTAAATAAAATCAGTCCCCATATGACTGCTACACTAACAAAAAAGACACCTAACAGGACCACAGTTTCAATACACAAGCCAAAGAAATCTAACTGGAATGAGACACCCGGTTCCCATTTGCTGCTCCGAATATCCCCTGCCCTGCCCTGTGGCAATGAGGTTTTCATTAGGGAGAAGGCACTGGGATAAATATGGCCTACCTGTCATGGCAGGCTGTGTCACATTATAATCTGAGAACAAAACCTCTGCCTTCATGTATTTGGGAATATTAATATATAATAAGGGCAGTGGATAAAAGCAGCCAAGTAGTTTTCTTACGCTACCTAGTGGGGTCTGTCTGCAGGCTTTTAATCCCTGTCCCAGGGCACCCGGAGAAGCCCTTAGCAGTTTGCAGGGCTGCACCATGAGGCCAGGCTGGCAGCCCCCTCAGCTGCGGAGCTGCTGCCAGGGATTGCGCATCTCCTGCTCAAGCACACGCACAAGCTCAGCCCTTTGCTGCATTATTAAAACCAAACTTTTTAAGCACCCATCTCTGATTTCATACATTCGCCAGCCCTGCTCCTGCAGGTACACTGTCAGCACAGCACACAACCACCCATCGGAACTACAGATTGTTATTTTCCATGTCTGCATTCCCAATGCTTGCAGTACACTGGAGGCTGATGAGGGGTTTGCCAAAGCATTAACTGTGATCTGGAAAGAAGCACCTTGATTAGAGAGACACTGACGAGCGGCAACAGCAGTCATAGGACTCTGAGGTGCTGAAGTGTGAGGCCTGATGGCTGTTTCCTCTTTTCCCACGAAGATGAAGAGGAAACTCTTCTAAAGTGCAGTTTTGCTTAATTATGCTGCCTGATCACTTTAAAGAACTGTTTGCACACAAACATTGTAGAAGGTAACTGTATGAGAACAAGCCAGCTGATAAGGGCAGCTGTGCAGGTGGGTTTGAATCCCTTTCAAGACAGCAGTTATTTACATCTGTTTTGAAACATGGCACCTGAGGCTGTGCTGTGTACTTGCCTCATGTCTGGGTCTGACCTGGAAAGTTCAGATATCAGGCTTTGCATGAAACTCAGCTGCACCCCAGACTGCTCAGTGAGCAGCCCCTCCAACCCCGAGAGAGAGAACAGCCTCCTCAAAGCCGGGGAGAGCACCTAGTGCTCTCCTGGTTTGGGTCCAGATCGCCCTGGCAAGACTCCCTTAGCGAAACGTAGCCAGTGCAGCTGTACATAAAGCGTGCTAAAATTTGCACGCAATTCTTGGGTGTTACTTAACCTGCTGAGGTAACGAGCTGCTGGAGCAGGAAGGCAGCAGAGAGGAGGGAGGAAAGGCAGGCAAAAAACCAATATCCCCCAGGGAAAGGGGCTGTTAGAGCAGGGGTGAGGGCTGCTTTCCTGGCAAATATGCAGCTGCCAGAGTGGATGGTTTGAGCAGCTCCAGCACTCAACAATGAAAAATAAAAAGTGCGGTAAGAGTGGGAAAAAACAGCTTGAGTGGAAGCACAGGTAGGAAGTATGGTATGAGAAACAAGGAAGGGCCATGAAGACAAGGGTAGCCAGAGCAGGGAAGATGCCAGAAATATGCTGATTACTTATTTTATAAGCAGACTACAGTTCAAAGATACAGGCTGTGCTTCCACAGGCAGGCGATGATGGCTATAGGAAAGTTTGTACTCCAGCTATACAGTAAATAGAATCCTTGAATGGAATCACCTGTAACATACATAATTTGTTTTCTGACTAATAATTCTCTCCTGCATGCCATTATACTAGAAACTATTTCTTCTAATGCAGGTGATTCTTGGAGTTTACTGTTCTGGACTACAAATACGTTCTGCTCAGGGTCCAGAGAAACACCCTCACTCCCATCTCCCCACCTTCGCTTCCTACTCCAAGTCAAGCCAGTGTAAGTGATTTTACAAAATGAAGAAGTAATATAGGCGTCAATATCACATTGCGTTACATTTTAAGGAGTTTTAGAAGAGGTATACAAAAGTGTTGTTCATCTCAGTTTGTTCTATTTAGGAAGGCTTAGAATAACATTGCAGATGACATGTCTACTCAGATAAAACGCTAGAGGGCTTGGATGCCATCTCGCACTTCGGCAGAACAGTAAATACAACGACCTCTACTATGGGAATATGAATATTCACTAGCAAAGGAGGGAGCTGAATTGTTATGCAAGTGGCAATATCCACTGCATACACTAAAATTCCTCTTGCTTCACTCTAATGCACAATGTTCCTCTGCTTTTAGATGGATGTATCTGAATATACTTTGTATCTTTAGCATTTTTGCAAAGTCTGACATGAATGGATTTCTTTTGAAAAAAACCAACTGAATACCACATTATTTGTAATATATTACATTCATTAGCTTGTTATAAACAGCTAAGAGAAGACACAGTTTTCTACAAGCTTAAATACTTTCCTCTGCAGAAAGTAATAGAGTTAAATACAAATAGGAAAGCTTAGTGAGGTGTAAAGTCTCATATTTGAACTAGAAAACTGATGTAATTTTAAACTGACTTAATACTATCCTAAGTCTGATTGTTTGAACGTCTCAATCAAAATATTTGTTAAAGTATCTTATAGTATTAAAGGTCGGAAATGTGATTAGAAATTCTCTGAAAAATGTGTAAAGGAGTTCCATATCCATCTCCAGCTTTGATACTCAGCACAGGTATTACAAAACCTCCAGGAAGAATTTCAATAAAATCGCAACAAAAGCCTCCACTAGTAGATCTGCTGGAAAAGTGTCCACAAAAAGAAATTATTTCATTGCTTGGTCATAGTGGGAAAGCTGAGTTTGAATTCAGCCTCGCAAACAAATAAACCACTGAGAATGGGCTAATGGAAGAGAATAATCTGGTCAGAGGAAGTAACACAGAAAAAAACCCCAACCCAACCCATTACTAAAATGCATTATATTATTAACTGTTACCACATAGTATGACAAGGCAAATAAGGATTAATTTAACTGAAGCATTTAGCCATTTCTCCTGCTTGCGACTGTGTGCAAATAGGCTCCTATTATTATTATTACTATTACCCTTCAGAGTTGCTCAATGAGCAGTGTACTGAACACATCTTAGCATATAACGTTTGCAACCGTTCACAGAGCATAGTCCTCGGATAATTCATTAGATGCAGTTCAACATTTGCACTGTAGAACCGTCTGCCTAAAGCACAAGATAAAGTTTATGTTCCCTGACTGGCTAATATAAGCTTATAAACAATTTCCACATACAACACATTGCAAAAATAATTCTGTTTAATTCGATCTTGGTTCCATCTTCAACAATAGATTTTTACAAACCTTCACTTTAACAATTCCTCAGCAACAGAATTTTTCATTTAAAATCATCACAATGTCTGTGTTTGAAAAAAAAATAAAAGCCTACAGGCCCATTGTGGTGGACTTTAGTCTCTTTACATTTAAGTTAGCAACAAAAATAAGTCCCAAGAAGAGGCTTCAAGTGTCTTTTTGTTGTGTTAGGAGGCGGCAAGGAAAAACACTTGCATAAATGCATGTAGCCCCAAAAGCCACTTATGTGCCATGTTCTGCACATGGTAGCAAAGCATTCAGAAGTGAGGCTGATAATATTCTACAGAGATACATTAGAATACTTCTCAATTTAAATTTCTCAAGTCCTCCATTACAGCAATAAAGCTCACTCCAGTAATTTTACCCCTCTGAATAGGCTGAACATTAACTAAATCAGAATCAAACCACTGTGTGAAGCTTAGAAAATAAAAAAAATAGATAAAACAAAGCTGCTATGCAGGAGCAACTTCTAATAACAAACACAACTTTTTTGTTATTCTTTCCCCAAACTATGACTCAAATACAGGGAAAAATAATGCTTGATGTTTAGTTAGGTAAATTACTGTGTTTTCCACCTTTTGCTTGATTAGTACTGTAGTAATTATAATACAACTGTCATTTGATTGAAGGGGACTGCTGTCCATGACACTGTGATATATAAATACAGAATACTGAAATGTGGTTAGTTGTGCATGAATTCGTTTTATTCAGATGCTTGTAATAAGAGATAACTGTCTTTCTTAAAACTCCCAGCCCATTTTTACTGACCTATTACTGTTTCAATGAAAAATAAAAATGTTGATTTTAGACCTAAATTCTGAATTTGAGAATGACATTGATAGGAATATATCACAGCAATGTCACCACATATCATAGGAGATGTCACTGCCTTTGGATAATCTGTGGAGGAGAGAGGAGTCTTGCAAGTCCTCTTTGGCTCTGTGTAGATCTTATTCATATGTCACAATCCCTGACACCAACCCTTTTGGATCATGACCACACCTGCTATATGTACATATTTTTAACTAAGTGAAATGTGTATTTCTTCCTGCAGACAAATTAGCATTTATTATATCTGTTCCAGTGAAAATAAACCTTCACAGACTTTGAAGAGTCATGTCACTTCACAAATTTTAGAAAAACAAGTACCCTGACACTTATTTTACAGTTTGAAATTTGGTGGCTTCCATACAGGAAGGGAGCAGCAGCACAGCCAGATAAGGGGAACAGATCTGTGCTACAATCAGCATTGTTACTGTTTTTTCCCAAGCTCACTTTTTCAATATTCTAATTCTCTCATAATTTCCATAAGAGGCCTATACTGAGCAAATAAAACCAAAAGTAAATTCAGATACTATTTAAGAAATTTTTACAGCAACTTCTCTTCACTACACCATTACTTTTAGAGATACAGCAAAGCCTTTTGGATAGCTGGGAGGAGTTATTATTTTTCTCCTTCCTTGTGGTTTTTTTTTTTTTTTTTTTTTGCTCTGCACACACATGTATATGACCCAATATGCAGTAAGACAGCACCTTGGAGGGGAAGAACTTGCTCCCGGTATGCTACGGCTACCTTTCTGTTGGCAGAAAGGCTTGTCTACTCTGGTCAGCCATTAACTTCCTAGCCTGGAAACAACATCAGTTTTCTAATTGGCAGGATCAGGCTGCAATATTTTGAAGGAAAAAAGGAAATTACTTGATAAATGTTGCAAACGTTTCTCCAGTTTTGTGGCTACCAGACTATTGTTTGATGTGCCCTTTTTTTCCCCCCAATCTAAATAATGTGTGCATCTTAATGATATAAAAATGGCTCAGATTGACAAAGAGTTGCACAAAAAAAAATCTGCTCACATTTAAGTCAGTAGACAATTACTCTGTGACATTTTATGTCTCTTCTGTGCTAGGCTTTTTGCTAAAAACTCCATCAGAATGTGCAACTTGAAGAGCACTTTTGGACATGAAAATCATTATCCTCTGGGAAACAAAGGTCCTATCCTGTAAGGTAACATGACCCAGATCTACTAAATGACTTAGATGCCGAAAGGAAAACTCAGGAAATAGAATTGTAAAAGTGTTGTTCACAAAAAACCCTGAATTCCTCAGTTACCTTTTGTAAGATTTATCTCAGACAGGCTCCTTTGCTGTACCCATATACATATGTGCTGCTTCTCTAAATTCCCTGTAGTCGGTGGAGAGAAAGAGATGCTCTGAGGCTGCAATTCATCTGATCTATTTTAAATGTCCATATTAGAAGGAGATAAATTGTTTCCTGTGCAAGCATGTTTCTCTCCAGTGATTATAAATGGAACCTAGAAATGTGACTCAGAGGTAGCCATCCACATTTGGTGCGGTGAAACCCATCCCTCCTGTTTGCAGATCTCCTGCATGTAATCAGAACTGTGGCCAGTATGCAGGGAGCAGGGCTGGATCCCAGATTTCCTTGCTTCCAGGTGAGTGCCCTATTTCCTGACCTGTGGTCTCAAGTCCCTTCTCCAACCCCATCCTGCCTGGTAAGCATAGATGTGGTTCTTGCCCACTGTAAGCAAAAGAGCTGAGGAACCTCTTCATCACCAGCACCTTATGCAAAGATAAGTGAGTAAATTGGGGATGGTAAGGGATACGAGGCTACTCCAGGAAGCAGTCAAGCTGACAGTCCCAAACTGAAGTCTTTTCCTGAAGGTCAAAACAAAGACAGGATTTGCAGCTCCCGGTTTTTCTCCTGTATTACCTGGTGGCTGGGCTGTGGGTTCCCTGCACACTGCTCCGGCTGCTGCAAATCCCATTTTGAGAGTGTGGTTAAGCAGCACAGCTCAGTCTGTCCAACAGCCTCCTTCCCAGCCTCCTCCTGTCTTATCAGCCTCCCGCCTGGCCTACTTCATCTTCTCCTGGCTCTGCAGGCCCTCCATCTCTTGCACTTGAGCTTGTCTGACTCCTCTATGGGCCAAGTCAGGTCATCCCCCTGGCAAAACACTGGGGTTGGTTTGTTGGTCTGTTGGTTTGTCTGGGGTAACTTTCTGTCTTTAGCAAGCCAAATCCATTTGTAGAGGGCACAGCTGGAGGGAGACCATCTTGACAAGAGACAGCAGCTTAAGAGGTCAATCACCAAATGACTCGGTGGGCAGCAGACCTGAGTTAGCACCATCATTCATCCCTCCCTCACTCCTTCACATTCCCCTCCAGTCCTCAGTCAGTCCCCTCCTCCCCAGTCAGCACAGCAGAGACACTGCACAACCATTACAGCCAGCTGAACGGTTTCTCTGGCCACTCTCTAACCCAGTTCTGGGAACTGATTCCAGTTAAAACCAAAAGCCATCCTTTTTATAAGAGGCAATGGTTTTGCAGAGAGGGGTTCGAGAGCAGAGAGTTAAATGGGCATAACCTCCAGCTGGAGTTAGAGTGATCCATTTGCTCTACATCTGCAGCTGCAGTCCCAAGTGGGAGAGAAGAAAACTGGGCATCACTCTGCTCCCTCCCAGCTGTCTCCCACAAGGAAGAAGGAGTGATGGAGATGCTCAGTGCTATGTAAGACTGAGCTCAAAATAATATTACCTAGCCTAACCAATTTTGGCACATTTTTCCACCTCTACCACTAGAAACCACAAGATATCCTCCAACAATTACATACAGTTAGCATGGGAAATTACATACTTTTTGGCAGAGCAAGTATCCTGGAAAGTTACGCTGAATTTTATTTCACAGAAATGTGCCATCCATACACTTGTTAAAATTCAACTGAACTATAACTAGCTCTTGCATTAGCATTTAGGAGCAGATTCAAATTTTCAAGAAAGCATCCCGAAACAGAGCCGAGTAATATGTGCTGTTTCAAATGTTAAAAAATATGGTTGAATTAAAAAAACTGGGCTGATAAATATAACTTTCTGTTACATCATAATTCTGAAATGGGCAGAATTATGCAGCTTTGAATGAAATATGGTCATCTCAGCTTTCTTGGATGATTTATTTTAGATTATTACAGACTACTTGCACTCTGCTCTGCAGTTATTTTTTTATCTAGCAGAAAAACATATTGCTAGCTATATTTATGAAAGGGTGTATACACATGCATATATACATATATATTCATACATGAATATGTATATATATTGCTTAATCAAAACCTGAAAATTTAACTCTTTGGATTCTTAAATATGCTCAGTTGTACCAACTGTAAAGCTTTGATTTTCTGGATGACAATTAAACACTTAATGCACAAACTCATGAAATATACAATTATCAGAAAGCATAACACTTTTGAAAGTTTAATTAAATAAGGAGGCTAGTTTGTATTTAGATATAAACAACCATGGTAACTTTTATTCTCTGTTTTAAAATATTTTTTAAACTACGTTGTTAGCTGTAGTTGCTGATATAATGCTCTGAGTATGTCAAGTTTCTCATCTTCCACTTAAGACTGAAATAGTTTCCCACTGGG
Source organism: Rhinoptilus africanus (assembly GCA_013400135.1). Taxonomy (NCBI): domain Eukaryota; kingdom Metazoa; phylum Chordata; class Aves; order Charadriiformes; family Glareolidae; genus Rhinoptilus; species Rhinoptilus africanus. The sequence goes on along the minus strand of VXBO01009857.1, from coordinate 142,992 downwards.
CATCCTTCTGTGGCATAGTAAGTTTTGTTTCTTAAATAGTGTGGTAAAAGCAACAAAAGAAATTATTTTTTCTTTTTTTTGCAAATTTGTAGCTGATGTGAGATTTCATTGGAGGCCTGGGAAATTCGCAGGGAATCTATGTTTTGGCAGGCCTCGGGCTACCACAAGAAAGCCTGGACAAATTTATTATGCAAAATTTTGCAAATTTTCTCTGTCGGTGAACACAAGATTTAAGCATTCTGTATCATCACAGAATCCATGATAAATGAAAAAAAAGTAATGAAAATTCCTTTTAAAAAAAAGGAACAAATCAACTAAAAAGTCTTTGAATTTGACACAAAAAAAAACCCCAAATTACACTTCTATTTTCCCTAGTTACTTTACCCGAAATCTTTCCCTGATTTGTAAAGTTAAACAAATGCTTCCTCTTGCGTAAGGAAGGAAAGTCAGGGTAGGCAACAGGCATAAGCCCAAAGAAGAAAGTCACCATCTTCAGTGACAGCAGTGACTTACGCCTGCTAACAGTGTTTCTTGGGAACTGTAGATTCTCCCTGTTCTTCAAGCTTCGCAGGCACTAATTTTGTACATTATGAGTCACACAAATAAAAAGTGTGGGCACTGCTCTGTAGCAAAGAGCATGCAGTGGAGCCAGCATTTTATTCTGCCCAATTCAGCCTCCCTCCTAGGAATTAAACATAAGGGGGAGGGAGAAGAGTATCCTAAAACCAGAATTTGGAAGACACAGACTGTTCATACAGAGGGAAAGGAAGGTGAGAGGAACCAGCTGACAAATTACAGTCAGAAGCTTGAAGATTTAAATCTCTGTGTGGCTAAATGAGTGTAAGCGAAAACTACTGCAGTTTCTTGGCCTGGCTTAGAAAAGCATTGAGTTGATGAATGAAAAAACATAACTGAAAGGATGACAAAAAGATATAAACAGGCAACAAAGAAAAATCCCACAGGAAACTAGAGGGTGAATAGCCAAGAAGAGGAAAAGCAGGGAGAGGAGGTGACTTGGGGGTGGGCCTAGAAATGAGTTAGAGGAAGCTAATATAATAGCAGCAATCGCTCTCACGGATCCTTTCTCTGAAATCATTTGCCAAAACAAACAACTGAAAATCATTTCTGGGGACAAAAAAAACCAAACCAACAACAAAGGGAAATGAGGATACTAGTTCTCTGTCTCCCACATTTGAAGAAAAAATAAAATGACCAGCAGAGGAGGCCACTTCCCTCAAGAAAGACATGTGCAGGTAGAAAGGAAGAAAACGCTCCGTAGGTCAAGGAAAGTAACCTACCCAAATCAGCTGAAAGAAGCTCCTTGCTAGAAATAAAAGGTAGTGAGCTAAACACAGTCATGGAAAGAAACTGGGGACACAACTATCACAAAGATAGGAGCTATTTTTCCAGAACCTTACCTGCAGCTTTAAAATTTTTCCCACCTAGTCAAAATAGCTTGTAATCTTGCCTTACAGGATAAAGTTTAGCAGCATACACTTATTTCCAGTGATTCTCTAGCCCATTCCTAAGTGAGCTTTGCCTCATCCCAGTTAAAATTTAAGTTATTGATCGTTCCTTTTCATTTTCTCAAACAATTCTAGACTAAGCATTATGCATACCTGTAAAAATCCATATACACTAAGTAACAGCAGAGAAAACCGTGCATAAGAGCTCTTAGGCTCCAGGAAAAAGCAAACTCCAGCCGCCCTTCATTTCAGACTGAGAGTTGAAGTTGGTTCTCCAGGAGCACCATTGGAAGTTGATCCAAAACATGGAAGGATACTCAAAAAGCTGTCAAAGAAAAACGGATTTTGAAATGTAGAAACAGCATCCTTCTAACTCACTTAGTCCAATGTTCAGGCTGCAGCCAATGCTAATTGTGTCCCAGTAGGCTGATACCTGTGATTCCCTGAACAGCCCTCCTTAAAAAGGGGAATTGTATCAAGTAATTACCTGTATCACAAGCAATTGCTCTGAAATAGTGTAGTGGTTTAGAAGTGAATTGAATCCTTGTTTAGCCATTCTGAAGGTCTTAAATAATTCAGTCACTTAGGTTTGAGATAAAGTTGGCCGAACTTTCTGAAACTCTGTAGCAAACAAAAACTTGAAAATAGGGTATTTCCTTAGCAGGATTGCTTTATAATACTGATGAATTGATATTTGTTAGACAAAAATAGCCTATGTGTGAGAGAAAGACTGAGAGAGCAACTGACTTCCCCCCCCACCCCTTTGTTATCCATTTCAACATCTACAGCCATTGCAAAGCACAGCATCTCCTGTCCCCTCCTATACCTTCCTGACTCCATACAGGATATCCACCCCAAGGCAGCCTGCTTTCCTAAAACAAACTGTTTCAAGATTCTTGGATTTCTTTTATCTGCCTATAAAATGCCTTTCCGCAAACAGTGTACTCTCCCAAGGCAGAGACACTGAGATACACCACAGCATCTCTTTGGTACCAGAAAAAGACATGTGCAGAAACCTACATTTAAGCACATACCAGACTATCCAAGTGAGGATGAAAAGGAGAGCCTAGAAATGTACATTTAAACCTAAAACTTAGTTTGTCTCTTGCTCTGATTCACCTATATGAAGAGCCTCCGTTCCTTATTGACAAAACTAGGAACCATACTCCTAAATTTGTTGAGGAGTGTGAGCACCCTTGTAGCCATCAAGCCACTATACCGCTATTTCTCCAACCATGTTAAACTGTTCCTCTCTTGCAGAGTTTTCTGTTTACCCAGGACCACCTTGCCGGACCTCTTCTTGACCTCCTAGAGAAGTTTTGCCAGCGTGGGCATCGCTATCTTCAGCAGGCCATGCAGGGCAGGCTTATGCAAGTACCAGTACCAGCTTCCTGGGATAAACTGCAACTAATCACTTAGTGCTCGCAGTTGGATTACGAGAATTAAATAGTTAAGGCTTTCATAGCATTTTCAGCGTATCTATGGCACTACAGCACTGCACAGAACATTGCAGAAATGCCTTCTCCAATAAAAAGCAATCATGTTGCGTGTTTACAAGAAGTCCCCACAAGGCATTCCTCTCATCTTCGTATTCTAATGTATTCAGCATCTCCAGGAACACTGCAAAGCAACAACTCCTTTCTGGATTAAAAAAAAAAATAATCCAAAACAACAACAAAAACACCCCGACACCAAAACAAAAAGCCAAGAGGAAAAAACAGGTTTGGATATCTGCAGTCATACCTACAGCCTCGAACAGTTCAGTGACTAATTATCTCCTTTGTATCTACGGTAAGGTATGCTGGATAAGGCTGATGAAAAGCCATTTGCAGAAAGGCTAAAATATGTAACAGAATCAACTGTATTTTGCCCTATTCCTATATATTTCAGTAGCATAAATGCAAGGAAACAATATAATTCAAAGGACATGATTACCGTATTCTCTTCATCTGCTTGAAAAGGGTTTTAGATAGATTACCTAAGCTCTGTGAGTCTATCAAAAATACAAAGTCTTAGAGTTGCTATCCATTAACCTTGGGGACAAAACAATTAAGAGTGCTGAAAGGAGCAAGAATATAGATTCTGCTTCTCTAGTTTGCTTAACTTCTGAAAATATCTTCTTAATGTCACGTTATTTTGCACAACTAGATACAAAAACATTTGTAAAAATAATCCTTTGTATTAAGATACTAAAAACGTATCAACCAGACAATACAAATCATGGCTAAGAAACATCCTTCTGTCATAAAAAAAAAAAAAAATACAATTTATTCTGACAGTTTCTGGGGATCTTTGATATCAAAGTCTCTTTATAAGACACTGACAGTCATCAAGTGGATGTTTGTCAAAGTACATTTTCCAGATGTCTAAATAAAACTGGTTTACTTTGATGAGTTTTATACTGATAGCTGAAGGTAGAATACAGGCGTTGCTTCTATTTGCAGCTCTTTACTTCAATGGCTTGTAAATTTGCTTTAATGCTCCATCTATTTTTGTTGTGTTTTTTGACAATTAATTATTAAAAATGTCATAAAATGCTGAAATCCCTGACTCTATTTTTTTAGGAAAAAAAAAATATGTAAACTCATCTGGCTTGCACACTTACTACTGCAGAGGCAGTAATTGTGAGGCTGGGGTGGCACAAGGTGGTCACACCAGAGGACATCCTCCAGAGCACGTAACAGAGGGTTTTACCATGTTCCTTTGGAATACAAGGAAGCCCTGGCATTGATTTCAATGGGAGCAGGATCAGCCCCTCTGAGAAAGGCTTTGCCTAAGCTGATCAGCTGGCTCATTCTGCACAGCTCCACAGACACACGCCTTGAGGACTGAGCACACCTCTGTTGACACTCTTTCGCATCCTGCACGTGTTTAGGGTGCACAGAAGACCTCCACACAGCCCACGGAAGTCCCTCCTGTCTGTCCCCTTTAATCCCATTTGGTCTGGGGACAAGTTTTGGCCTCTAAGTAAGGCATTTTCTTTTTTTTTTTAATCGCAATATATACTATGAAAATTAACCTTCTTCTGACATCGGTTTGGTTTTTTTTTTAGTGGTTCAGAAGTTCCCTTCTTACACAGCTCAAATCAAACACAACATTTGTTTTAAAACCTAGTGGAAGACATAGCTGTACTGAGTAAATCTATTTACAAAGGTACCAAACTGTGTTATCAATAGTTACATCTCACAAGCTAATCCAAATAGTTTAAAAAAGAGGGTTACTGTGCCCAGCATTTTTTATAAATATTTATCTCAGTTTACATAAGTTAGGATTTAGGGAATGGAAAAAAGTGAGGCCATCTCCATGTGGTGACATTTTTACTCTGTTTTCTCTGTATTTATAATTTAACTGATGAGGACAAATTGACTTATTCTTCATTAGTAGCCAGTTAGAAAAAAATAACTTGGCTGCTAAGTACAGACTGAACCCTGCAAAATGCCTGAGGAAATTACCTGAGTGAGCAGAGCTAAAACCAAGGGACTATAGAGTTCCCTACCTGTAAGGAGAGGATGAGATACCTGCGGGTGCGTGCTGATGGGAGCCACAGCGAATCCCCATGAACCCCACTATCACTCACCCACGCCAGAGCGGCCCCTTCTCACCCAGCGTGCAGGAGGCAAAGAGTTTCTTTGCACCCTGATGCCACAGCCAACTCCTGATCCACACTGCAGTCCCCAAAGACATGCTTGCAGAGCCCTGCACCGATGGGGGATTTTGCCTAAACACCATTCTTAAACAGATGAAACAGTGGCCCTATTTTAGGTGAGCCACCAAGGACCTTTAAGGATAAAACTCTAAGGCTGCTGCTGCAGCCCTGGCTGGAAAGCTGCCCCAGTTCCACTGGGCCCAGAGCACAGAGGGAGACAGTAAAACACACATCCATGGATGTGTGGAGAATAGGGGGGTGTCCATAAAGACCCATATACAACCCCAAACACTCACATGTAGAGGACTATATCTGCATTTGAAATACTGCAAGATGAGATGGTTTCCCAAAGTCACATGCACTTTAAAAAGCATTATTGGTAAATCTAGCTGTTTCAGGAACATTCAAGTTCCAGAGAATCATAAAATGTAACTCCCAAGATTTTTTTCTCTTCAGCAGAAATAGTGATGAACGACCTTGTTATTCAATCACAGTTAGCTTCTGCGATATGAATTTACAAAGTAGTATTTTTTTTTTTCTGATTGTCGTCTGCTGAAGTAACACTTGCACTGGGAAACAACGTAGGGTTCTCTAGAAGAGCCGCAAAGCTGAGTGGAAAGGGTGTTGTTAAGATCCATTTTTAATCAGATATAAATTTAAGAATAAAAATACTCTATTTTCATTTGGCACAGGATCCAGACCACAGCATTATCAGTTATCTGTGTCGCCTGGAAGGAACTCTGGGTAAGTCACAGGAAAAAGGTGGGAGCATTGTCGTGGTTTCCTGATGGCCAGAACACTACAGTATTGTTCTGCTTTGCTTTTTTCCTTTCATTCTTTTTTTTTTTTTTTAAAAGAAGGGGTTATCGCATCATGTCGTAATTATTTCTGCAACATCCTCTTTCCATAAAGGAGCTGATGCACTATTTATTGACATTGAAAACTGCATCAATATACACGTGCAACTCAGTACTGTTAACTCTAAAAAACAAGTCTAATCACCCAGCAATGTTGCTTTTTAAAGATACTTCTGGTACAGTATTGTCTACTGTTTCACTAGAAATTCTATTTCACAACTTTATTTTTTCTAAATAGTATCTTAAAGTAAAACCTATTCCACTTTTTAGTCTAGATGTATGTTATTACCTCAGTTTTCTGCACAGAATTCTACCATTTAACTGGAAAAGAGCTGAGGTATTTATCAGTGAATTAAATGCCTCCAGTAGAGGTCCAGGAGACTGTAAAAACAGAGTTTACGAAACCTTATAGACATATTGGTTTTAAATAAGCTCTGAGCAGAGACATAGATGATGCCATACACTAAACCTGAAAAGATACAGGGAAGGAATAGGCAAGTGTGTATTATATACACCTATTTCAGGTGGTGGTGTGATTGTTTCCCCCCCAATTATTTGTAAAGGACATGTAAAGCTAAAATATTATGTTAGCACTTTAAGACACATTCTCTTTTAACAACATCGATGAATTACTGTCTCAGGCTCAAGGGGCCAATTGAGCTTTGTTTCTTGTTTTATAAGACTGAAGCTTAGGAAGAATCCATGTGATTCAATAGTGTTTCAATATTTTACTGTTGAATTGCAATATATGAGGAGGACTGCTGCTCTGAGAAGGGGAGAGATCCAACACTTCAAAAATATAACAGATCCAACATTCGACATATTCCTTAAATGTGTGAAAAGCTGCCTTGTTAGTGAGAACAGATTCAATATTTCAGTGCAGTATGAACGTTATGGCCAAGATATTTAAATCTGACTGCTGATACTTACATTACTAAATCTGAATGAGACACTTTATATGAGAATAGCCTGTTAAAAAAAAAAAAGAAACAAACAAAACACAACAGAACACTAACAAACCCAATTAATATGATCCAGTGGTGGTTTAGAGGAGAAGAGTAGAAGTCAAGAGGCATGTACAGCAACAGATCTCCAACCCTGATCAACAACCTGAAGACTTAAGTAGGGACACCTCAGATTAGGGGTGCCTGGGATAAAATTTTTATAAACCACAGCTTCATCCTGTTTTTTCTTTGGCATTCTAGATTGCTTAATGAAGGGTCATGGCAGGATTACATGGTCAATGCTATTTTATCTCTTCCATGTTCTCTCATTTGAAGGGACAGTGACAACAAAATCAGATAAAGTTAGAATAAAATATGCTCTTACTATATGTATTTATATATAACACATGTAATATGTATTTGGCGAGACATTAATTAGCCTTGGAAAAATCAGTTCTGGTCCAGAAATCTCAGACTGAATCTTAAGAGTGAAAAATAGGGCCATGAGAGCACCAAGGGTTATCATTTGTATTTATTCTTTCTCCAGGTTCCAAAGCAGTGTTTTCTGCCCAATGGATTGTCACCTCCTCGTAAAGATGTTTTCTTATTTTTTGTCAAGCAACCTCTGTTCATTATAGTGCTAGGGAGCCTTCATCTTAGAGAGCTCTTACAGCATAAGTGCCTGTAAGAAATGTGTTTAAGGAGCCCAGTTTTCAAACTCAGTCCACTAAACATAGGCCATTCTTGCCACGTTACCTGGGCTTCAGACCCAGACAAGAAGTTACCACTGTGTAGCATGTGTCTGTGTATCAGTGAGACAGCAACCGACTGGGTGAGTGCGGTTAGCCTAACACAAATGCAAGGTAAGGCACATTATAGAAACTGCTAACATAAAATATTTAAGCTGCTGTATTTTATTCTATGTTGTGTGGGTTAGGAGTACGCAGGGTCAGTTGTGACCTTGCCTAAGCTCTCTGTCTTCTAAAACTACCATTCAGTCCTCAAGGAAGAATCTGAATTCAAAATGCTCCTGTGTGGCAGGTCCTTTTCTTGTTTCAAACAGTCAGCTATGCAGTCCCCATTTAATCATACAAGCATAGTATCAGCATTTATCAACTCTGTTGACGGAGACAAAACAAGCGTGTTTAATAGTCATATACCCAGAATTCTCCTCATTTCTTTGTATGTTTTAGGAGACTAATTTTAAAACTAACAAAACATTATTGTCACAGGCTAGCAAAAATGGTTTTGCTGCATATTCCCCACATCCAAACGGACAAGTGTTGTTCCACCTGGAAAACAGTGAGTGATGATTTGTGATCAGGCTACTTTACCCTAATATTTATGGAGGTGGAGACAGCTCTCAAGAGAGGAAGGTCCTGTGGGAATGGAGTGTAGGACCAGCCCACCACGGGGTGGAAGGTTAAGCTGGATCATGCCTAAGAAAAAACGCTTGGCCTAACAATTCAGTGTAGTGTTATTTTAAATACACGTGCTAATAAATACAATAGACTGTAGAAAACATGTACACACGTGTGAGGGAATTATATTTATTGTTTGAGCGAGCTTCAGTCTGCACTCATTTCTGTGAACATAAATAAACGTTTGCTGAATTTACTAAAGCATGAGAGCTATTTTCTGGATCATCCTCCTGAACTATTAAGCCAAAGCTAATATGTAGATAGGAAGAAAAAACTGCCTAGATTGTGTTATTCAGTGTAGCAAGTAACTGCCTATAACTGAGTCATGTTAAGTTCTTGGTACTGCTATTCTTGATCTCCAAGGCCAAAAGGATCAAGGCACCACCTTAGTCAACAAGTAATGGCCAATGCTGTTTTCCACCACAAGAAAACCGAGTGGTCAGGAGACGCTTCTTTTTTCTGCCCACAGCAGTTTTGCACAAAATACTGCACAGGGTAGTTCACACTCCTGTAAGAATTCTCTGCTATCATGGCCACACACGGATTTCTATACAGAGATAAATCATTCTCAAGCTGTATAAATCAGCTTTCTATTCCTTTCGTGCTGTCACTTAGAGCTATGGAGATGGAGAAGGGCTGGCTTAAAAACTCTGCATTCCCCGGGATGTCTTACCGGCACCAGGGAGTTTAAAGCTTGAACAGTTCAGAGTTCAATAGAAAATGTAGAAAATATAACCAAAGTCGGGCTGTGTGGAAACTGTTTAGAGAGTTGCAATAACATAAATTAAACAATTGCAAATGATTGTCAGATGAGGGGTTTTGTCACCCAACCAGGCTGTTACGGTCACTGGGGGGAGACTATCGCAGGGAGTGATGTGGAAAGAACTGCCTCTGATATTCTGTGTACACTTTATGGAAGAACAAAGATATGGACCAAATCCAAAGTCTAAAGGAAAATGGAAGAATGGAGTTGCATCGAGCCAGCAAAACTGAGACAGAACATACCTACAGAAAAATATCTCTAACATACGCTGTGCAGAGCTGTCCAGAATCGTGTAAAACTCAGCAAAGGCAAGAAATGACACCACCGCATGGGAAGCTGCAAGAAGGAAGGTGTTTCATTCTCTGGCAGCTTTAGAAGCCCAGTAAGAAGTGGGTACCTATACTTTTCTCATCTCTTTTGGTACTGAACTAAACATGTTTTGCAGTCTGAATTGCAAGATGAAGGAGATTATAGGAGATACTCTGACAGGTGAGTAGTTGTGCAAGTTCCCTGGATCTAACTCCCAGTCAGTCCAGCAAAGCTGTTCCTTGTGAAAGTTGTTCTCTTTCCCATGGGAATTCAAGGAAATTCAAACTCTAGCAGAAAATAAGAGGAACACAAAAGTCCTCAACCACCCTCTTTTCCTCTCCAGAACTCCCAAAACATGTAAATTTGAAGTATTTTTAAAGCCAAAGCATTGCCAGAGACATCCAGTTTAGAAACCACTGTGTAGTCAAGGGGAAAAGGAAATGAAACACGGAAAGGGAAGGGGATGTAGAAAGAAAACATGGGTTCAGTAAAGAACCTATCAATCACCGGGTAGCACGGGGGCATCCTGTGCATTGACAGCTACTGACATCAGCTTTTGTGAACCAAAGGTGAGAGAAACCGAGGAAGGCTTTAAAAAAATAAATGGAGAAACAAGAGGGAAAGAAAGAGCTCTCAAAGGCCTGGCGCTTTCCTCCCAAAAAGAAATAAGGTAGATCTGGAGGAATCCTTTACTACAAAAACTGAGAAAACAAGGGCTCATAGCCAGACATCAAGAGCGTATGCTGGTAAATTGGTTATGCATGAGGGAGTCCTTCAAAAAAAAAAACACAGTTCTCAGATTTAACCCAATAGTAAAATTTGGCCCTTGGTATTTTTAGCTCTCCAATGTTTGCTGTTCTAGCAACATTGTGCCTGTAGTACTGGCAGCAATTCATACTGTAAATACTCACCGCATTGAGAGTCCTGCAGAATTACTGACCACAGTGGTCATCGTGCCTAATGCTGCATTGTTACACTTAGTTGTGCCGCTCTCGCCGTTTGTATGGAGGGTCAGGGTGGACACATAGTGCACAGAAATACTATCTTCTAAAAGAAGAAATGCGACCCTGCTGCATTTCACACACTCTGAAAAGCCTAGCAAAACGTAACACTTAAGGATGTGGCACTCCTCTGATCAGACCATGCGATCGGCATGTCTGATATGTTCAAGCCAATGTTGTATCCTGCCTTTACGAGGCAAATCCATGCTGTGCCCTGCAGTCCTCTGACTCTGAGCATCTCAGCGCCACCCTGTCTTTCCTCTGCTACTTCCCTTCTGCCATCAAGCCTGTCTCAGGGGAGTAAAGGATGAAGTCTCTCGGAGCCCTCATGCAAAAGGTACATGGTCACTGCTAAAATGTTTTTGAGATAAATAAATAAAATCTTTGGCCGGGAGTATATTCTCAGCAGTGGATTTTGAAAACTTTTTCCCCCACAAATATTTTCAGAGTCACTTTTTGGCAGCATGACCTACCTACTAGAAGGACCCTGCTAAAGTCACTGCCTTTGGGATAAGAAGTTACTAGACAGCATCAAACTGCAGCAAAAGCTCTGGCCTGCCCTCAGCTATATGCATATATAGGACATATGTGCACAATGCACATTTGCCCATACAGTTCAGTGTACGACTCCACGGGTTTGTGAGAGAAACCTACTTCCCCTTCCTTGCTATTAGGCTTGTCACATAGTTCTCTGCACTGTAGCCCATTCCTATGGGGCTTCATAAGAGAAAAATACATGACCTCTTGGTACTGCGATAAATCCTTCTCAGCAGAGCTAACTTCAGCCTTTTAAAAGCTCCTCTATCTAACCATGTAATCAAAACTCTTCCTTATCAGTCTGCTTCGTGCAACACCTCACCTCTTCCCAGCCTCACTTCTGCAACCAGTCACTTAGAGCCTTCTTTTCCTCTCTCGAGTTGTGCCAATGACCAGGAAGGGAAGCTGGCAAGCGAGCATGCAACCACCACAAATCAGGAAGAAAGCAACAATGGGTATGAAATCCACCCATCCAGCTAAGTTAAAAAACCATATTGTTAACTATCCTGGCTCTCTGACCCCGTTTAAGTTCCCTTACGAGGAAAGAACAAACTAACTCTTTCCATCCTGGGGCGGGGTAGGAAGAGAGAGATATCATTGTTCTGACACTTGGGAAGTGCTCAGATATAATGGCAATGAGTGTTAATAGAAGATCCTAGACAGGCAGATTAGGACATTCTCGAAAAATTGCTTCACTGTAAGAGAGAGATATGCCAGGCCATCAACGAGCTCTTGTCAGGGGCACCAAATAGTTGGGCAGGCTGAAGGAAGAAGCATGCAATTCTTACATTAAAGATTCACTGCTAGCTTTGAGAGCTTCATCCCTTCCATTCATCTAGTCATCCAACTTAATGCTTATTTTTGCTGACCCCAGCTGAAACAATGAATTGTGTGAATGCAGAGGCGCAGAAAGGGGAAAGGCTTCTAAAAGCTCAAGTACAATAAAAACTATAGCAAAAGTTATCTTCACTGCAGCAATCTGTGATGAAAAACCCCATTTAGGCTCCAGATTTACAATGATGACAGGCACCAAAAGAGACTTGTGTGTGGGTGCAGAGCTTCTCAATGGTAGATGACTTCATAGTTGAAGGTCTATGAGAATATAGCATGCAACTCCATCGCAAACTGATATCTCAAAAAATTTTATGCAAGAGAGAATGATTAAGGTCTAAATTTTCCACCTAAATGTAACCTTTTGAATGGAAGCAAGATAGAGGATGGATGGAAGGAAAACAGCAGAATTTACCCACTTCCTTCATACTCTTCTCTGAGGAGATCAGGTTTTCCTTAAAATTTCATGCAATGCAGAAGACTTGCACACTTGTGCTAGCTTGTGACACCCTAGCAAACGAAACTGCAAAGCCTCTTCTGACATGCCAGCCTGTGAGAGCACTGACATGTGAGAAAATATTCAGTCTATAGATGCTCTTTCTGAGTTTCTATGCAGATCTCACTCACTGTCTTTTAGAATCTAAACAGATAATGTCTGGCAGTTCAACTAAGGCCTTTTTTTCTTTTCTTTAATGGGTTTTGTGTTGTGTTTTTTGTTTGGTTGCTTGGGGTTTTTTTGTGAGGGTGATGATGATCTTTTTAAGGCTTTGTTTAGTATTTTTATCAATTAGCAAGTAGACTTGGAAGCTACAGTCAGAGGTAATGAACTTCAATGGATCTCTGTCAAGGTTTCTGAGCCTGCACATTAGGACACAAATAAAGAACAATAAATTAGTTTATTTCTAATCCAGACTCTGCACAGTGGAGTTAGTGTCTACAATATGACAATGAACAAAGCAATGCACCATTTTTCATTTTTTTTGATATGCAGATACCTACAAATTTTGAAGATAAGGTATGCCAATCGCTATAAGGCAAATAAAAAGGCTACCAATAGGGAGATTGCTCTTCCTAGTTACCTTTTATGAAGCCCTTATAAGGAGTCCTGCAGGTGAAACAGTCCCAGAAACTTTCTCCCAGAAGTCCGACAAAAAACCATATATTTAAAAACCAACCAACCAACCAAACAAACAAACAAAAAAACCAACCACAGATATATTTTCACTACCAGGTAGAAAACACTAGGCAAATTTGAACACAACACAACAAACAGTGCTAGGTATATCAGACCATTTTAAAAAAATGTTTCTTCTATTTGTAGTGCTACTAGCAAGGAATTCTGCTTTCTTGCCTTTTTTTATTTTTATATAGCTAACAGTATTATTTTTAATTGAAATTTCAAATATGAATCTTGGACAAAATCAGATGGGAACTGCGGATGGAAAGGTGACAACAGAATTTTCTAGGGTTTTGGTTTGGTGCTTTTTCAAGTCTTCTACACTATTCTAACTGATATTGGACTCAACTTTGAGAAATTCACAGGACCTAAACCCATACTTTTTGTAGAATATGTATTCAGTTGCTCCTTTTGGCAATATCACCCTGTTGAGAACAAACTGCCTATTCTATTTTAGTAAGTAGAATCAAGACTTCTTGGCTGCAGAACATCCTAGAAGCTTACAGTGTTATGTTTTCTTTCATACATATATTATTTTCTTACATACTGGAGGAGCAGAGGGGAGTCCTACAATGTCTCGTTTTTACAGTTGTATCAGATACATTTGTAGATTTTGTCCTTCAACTTGTCCTCTCTAGATTAGAGCTCATGGAAAATGGTGAAGTAACATATCTCAAGCCTTATATTAGTTTTGGCCTTTGTATAAACATGATGATCACACAGGCCAATTGTACACGCTCATTGCTAAATTACATTCCTGAAAAAATAAGAGTTATTCCATTGATCATCATCAGGTGACCCTTCTTAACCCATCTCTTAAATCCTAAGGAAGGGTATTCTGTGAAGAAAAAATAATAATAATAAAAAAATATATATTTCCTTAAAGCAATCATTAGCACTAGAAAGACAGCATCAAAGCTGACTAACCTAAATAGCATGTAAGGACTATCTTTCGTCTTACTGCACAACAAAAGTAAAAGCCTCCAGGCTGTTCTAAAACCAAAGCTATTATTTTGCCAATATTTTCCTTACTCTGCTAGCTGGCCCACAGTATTATTGAGTTTGAATCTGCTTTTTCATTATGTTCCTGGGAATCAAGCACAAGGGGTTATGCCAGTCTGTCCTTTCCTGACGTCTCTTTCCAGGCAGGCTGGCCAAGCAATGCAGAAGGGATGGCACCATATCTCCATGTTTGTGCCCACACAGCCAGGACAATTAAAGCTAGCTTTAGGGTCTGCTTTAGTTCTCAGAGCTTTGCTGGCATTCCTGTAACTGAAATGACTGGCTATTTTATACAGCTATCATGTACCATGCCTAAAGTTTAAAAATGTGTTTATTTACTAAACCGACAGTTGTGGAAAGGATTTTCAAAATGGAAAAAGAAAAAGGAAAAAAAAAAAAGAGGGGAAAGCTTCACAGCTCTTTTAGTGTTTAATCTTTGTTCACAGTTTGCAAATAAAAGTCTAGATTGGTTGCTACTATAAAAGCAAACAGACGGTTGAGTAAATATTTTGGGTTTTCCACAATGGAACACATAAACTCCTTTTTATCAGTGCATGTTATTGATTAAAAAGTAGCATCAGTTGTATGGACACAGATATTAGCTATTGGTGAAGCATTTGGTCTTGATGGCATTATCTTTTTTTCTTTCCTTTTTCCTAATTTTTTTTTCTCTCCAGTTAAGCAGCTTTTCTCCTCTGAAGATCACTAGATCACCAGATAGCAATCTACTCATAAGCACAGTGAAAAGATGCCCTACATAAAAGATTTGGGTTATGATTCACAATGTGTGCAATGGACATTCTTGACTGATACCACTGTACTGCAAATGCATTCGCAATATGGATATACGATGCTTATGATGATTTTGAGAATAATACTGAAAGAAGTTTCTTATTTTGCAATTATTAAAAAAAACCTACAACAAAATTAACATCAAAGTTGGAAAATTCAGAACTGTGAATGTATGTCCCAGACATACTTTTAAAACAGATGAGATTGGAACAAATGAATCTTCTGGTCATGAAAACAAAAAAATCTTCTGGTCATGGCCAGATTGCCTCCCATGGTGTTGTCCATTAAGCTTTAATATGATCTGTGGTAGAGCACAGCAAGTCACTGATTCAGTTGCCCTGGTATGGGTCAAAGGTTTCAGAATAGACTGGATCAACTGCCAGGTCTGTCCCACATTTCTGCAAAAATCTGCATTCGCAGGGAGGGCAGTAAGCAGCTAAATACTTATTATTTCATTTGCATGTACAAGTGGTTTGGCAGTTCAACATGGGGGATGAAATGCAAAGGTGACGTTTCAGATAGGTAATCTGAGTGAAGGTTAATCTGAGTTTGCATTCAGTCACATCATTTATTAAAATATAGTACAAGAATCATCATTATTAAAGTGTTTGTTGGATGTGGATTAGAACTGCAAGAATTTTTGTGGAAGGGAAAGAAGTTATTTGATAGGCCTTGAAGATCTAGACTGTAAAGTACCAATTAGGTCAGAGAACATAT
>VXBO01009857.1:108566-127476 GCA_013400135.1 Rhinoptilus africanus | reverse complement strand
TTAAAGATTGTAACTACCATTTCAGACTTTCTTTTCCAAAAGAAAAAAAAAAACCAAAAAAAACCCACAACCTCTTTGCCCTGCAAATGAATTCTTATAAATCTAGAATCATTCCAAGTGATTCTATAAATCACCTTAGGATGACATGCTATAGCAATAACCAGAAACAAAAGGAATGTCACAGAGACAGAAAAGTCACCACAGTCTTTTCCTTAACTCCTGAGCAGAATTTTAACAAGGAGATTTTACAAGTCTTTAGTACCCCTTTCTAGATCACAGACAGCTGAGTCAGGGCTACATTGTGATATGAAATTATAATGTTTTTCAAATTAAAAAGAACCTAAAACATAATTTGATGGAAATGTGCTATTATGCCTGCAACATTTAATTACTGACACCTCATAAAAATATGCCAACAGTCCAAGCACAGGTTAGTTAATGTCATAGATTGAGGGCTGCAAGTATAACCCGAAAAACCAAGAATTTTTAAACCAGCCTAATCACGGAAGTTAATGACTTCCCTGAATTTTCCTTGTATCCCATCTCAAGAACACACATCTTATTGGCCCTCTCCCTTTTAAAAGCAACTAAGTATCACAGCATGGTTCGCCACAGCTCCTACATGTGTAAGAAGAAAAAAAAGTCTTCAAAGATGATTTAAACAGTAAAATAAGGGATCAAGTTGTGGAAATTACATTTGAGAGAGAAGTAGTGCCAAAAAAATCCTAGACACTAAAGTTTTACGTATACCTAACTAAATATTACCAATTAATACACAAATGATTATCTACAGTGAAAATGGTAACAGAAATACTTAAGGAGAGTGATTCTAAAATATGAACTTACAGAGGGAACAGACAAGCAAGAAAAATTTTGGTACTTAATTTCAGAAAAAAAAGCCCACGCAAACTCAAATCAACCAAGGCCAACTGAAGAAAGGTGGAACTATTCAGCTCTGAAAATACACACTTGTTCAGATCCATAACCGGTATTATTTTATGCTTTTCTACAGTATCTATTTCATTAGCTGTATTCTTGCAAATTAGGTTTTGATTTTCAAAATCTTTGCAGTGTTTTTTAATTTGTGAATTCCTTCACTCCTTGCAGCATCATTAAAACTTAACTGTTTCTCATTACTAATCTCAAGATAAGTTGGCCTAATTAATATTGGTAATTGATTAAAATTGATGAATTGCTTAACATGACACTGGTGCTGATGTTGGCTCCAAAGATTTACTAAAAAAATGAGCACAAAGCATGAATGATAGATAGGCTTCTCCAAGATGTTTGTTCTGTTTTATTGTTTTCCTGTTATGATCCACTGCACTTAAAATATGCAAGATGTCTAATGGAAGAACAACTTTACAGACAAAGATATGACAGAACTGGGGAGCGAGTTGAGATATACTCTGTAAGGATGTGGTGCGTGTTCCCAGTATGAGAAACAACCTGGGGACACAACATGATGGAGGAGAGAAGAGGGCACCAAAAGAGATACAAAGCAAGAGAACTTGCGAAAACTCAGACGCCCTAACTGAAGGTATCGTTTGGAAGAACTTCAAAGCAATCTATGACACTCTGCAGACATCGCCATCTGCCACATACTTCTAAAGATTTGAGCTCTCAAGGGGCTACTTCCTGCAAGACATGAACATCTTCACAGAAGAGATTAGAGTTACATCATGAACTATCTCATCCTTACCATTTATCATGATAAAGCTGCCAAGTGCATTAAATTTGCATAAAAGGATGTGGTCGCCTTTAATAAGCTACCTATTTCTTGATTTCGCAGTGACAAAAAATGAATTGAAACACATTTAGTAAGAGTGCTGTAACTAATCATTGAGTGAACAGTCTTTCACAGAATTACCACACTATGATCTAGCTCCAAGATCTTGTAAATGTGCTTTTTCATTCATAGCATAAGTTTAGGTTGTCAGCTATTACAACATTGTGCATCTCTCTAAATGAATGAGAAATGCCACTTAAAAGGAAAAACCCACAGCATTCGTACTTTGAATGATAATCAGTGATGGAATCATCTGTATTCATTGCAGTTCCCTGTATCAGCAATGGAGGTTCTGGGTGAAACTTCAACTAATTTAACTTTTCTTTAAGTTTTTACGCTGACATGTCTAACATTTTCATGTGTACATTGTGACAACACTCAAAGGGAAATCCTGAAGGATATTAAAATCTTTGTAATCTAGTGAACATTTGTTGATAAATAATATATTAGCTTTTCACTGAGTTATTACTTCAGTATAGTTTTTTAGATACATCCTAGGCAAGTTTTAAGTGTGGCTCATCAAGGTAATAGAAGTTAACTAAGTAAATCATCTTCACTACAGGATATTATCTGATCTTGACCTTTCAGGTGAGGTCACAACAAATTTCAAAATGTCCTTTTAAAGACACTGCATGCTGCATCAGCAAACCCTTCTGCTTTTACTGTTCCCTTTGGGTTAGTACTGTCTATAAAAATGGTGTTTAAACATTCATTCTGTTCATGGTCAGTCAGACTGGTATATTTGCTGGCAAGGCACTTCTGAAAATCTTGTCTTTCCTAAAGCTAGCTTTCACCATTTACTGTATATTCTCCTAATTCCTGAACCCAACAGTAAAGAATGGAAAATCCTGGTAAAAGTCACTATGGGAAACATACCTTGGATGCACCAATTATCTGCAAGCGTTCATCCTTTTTCCTCCCTCTTCCCACCAAATGACACGGTTTCCAATTAATTCTTTCCAGATATTGTGTTCAGAGTCTCCAGTAAAATCAGCAAGCCATAGACAAAATCCCAACTAGATTTTACCAGAGGGTTTCTGTGGGATGGAAGGGACTCGTCCCCAGCTACCTGGTAATGAGCTCCTCTTTCCACCCGCCACTATAAACAGGATTTGCAATCTATCCCAAATGCCTGTTAATGCTCTAGGTTAATATATGAGATCTCACCCCCTCTAGTGACTGGTCCCAGTGGGAATAGGATACAGTTACTTACAGATAGTTAAGAAGAGCCTTTCCTTCAGCTTTTGCTGCCGAGGATGCCAGGTGCTGCAGACCCGCGGCCCAGCCATACTGCCTGCGCTCTCGTGGAGGCTCCTCTCCTTCCCCGAGGGCCATCTGCCAGTCCTTGAGTAACGAGGTCAGCCTACACAACCCTTTAGTTCTGAAATTAAATGTATTGGCTGAAAAAGGAGCAGGGCAGAGAAGGGTATTTATGAAGCGACAAGAAGAGCCTGCAGCCCGGAAAATTTAGGCCCCAGCACAACAGTTGCCTCGTTCAGACATGGCTGCCTTGTGGAAATCCCGACAGCACTCCAGCTCACATCTCCGAAAAAGCCCAGTAGTAGCATTGCCTGTTGCCCAAATGCCTGTTTTTAACAATATATTTACAGTCTGCCTGGTACTGTGGTGACAGGGCACCTCAGAGGCTTTAATCCCCTCATCCCGTGCCCTGCTCTCCCTGGAAGTGCCACAGGAGCACAGGGGAGCTTGCGGAAATTCGGCCAGCTCCTGATGAGGCCTGGGCTACTGGCCTAACAGCCTCCTTCCCTCTCCAAAAATATTATGTGATTGCAAAGGCAAGCTAATAATAAAAACCAATGTCCTTTGATGAGCGTGCAAGTAGGGAATCATTCGAAAGGGAGGTAGTGAGAAAATTTCGCTGTCACTGGACTCCAACCAGGTTGCACCTCAAAGGCACGGTGCATAGAAAGCATCTAAGTGCAACGGTGAAGCACCTTCTGCAAGAAGCCACATGAGAATTGGAGAGTCTGTTATCTTTGGGAAGAACCTGGTAACGTCTTTCTATCACCGCAATACATAAATGAATCAGTGTTCACCACAGTCGTCACCTTCCTTGTGACTCCTCTGCAATTACAGGGTGAGGTCCCAGCTTTCTAGCCCAAATCACTTTACCATGCAACTGTTTGTCTTGTGCAAGCTTTCTTTAATGGATTCAATGCTCAAAGCATAAAAGGCAAGCAGTGATACACATTTCAATATTTAAAAGCATAAATAAAAATCTTAATAGATCCCAGATGTTTCATTTCCTCCAGCCTTTGTCAATGATTGAGTTGGTGCTGATGTAGATGGGTTTTTTTAAGATCAGTGGTCAGTTTGATGCTGAAAAAGGTTTAGATGTCTGGGAATTTCAAACGCAATTGCTAGAAATACATAAATCATTAAGTGGATGCAAGGGAGACAAGTATGAATGCAAGTGGCTGCTATTTTGCAAACTTATTTTATGGCCTGAAATGCACCCACAGGTTTTAAATGCAACTGAGTGTGACACAGACAGTAATATTTTGTCAACATATATAAAACCTTGCAGAGATAATGATTTCAATCTCATATTCTTAGCAAAAGAACTACAAAGGTTCATACAAATAACAAACTGAAGGAATCCATACTTTAAGGTAGATAAACAGTGCCAGTGCTGTTGAAGCTAATGAAGAATTTGTTATTTACTTCAGCAGAACTCAGATTTGCTGGCTGCATCCATTTGTCACTTATTAAAGCAGTAAGTTATCCTTTACTATACCAAAAAAATAAAGCACTATACAGAAAGTGTGTCTATGAAAAAAAGCTACTAGGCCCAGTAACTGAGGCTGTGCTGGCAAGCGCACAAGTTCGCAACTGTAATGAGTGGCTTGATTCTTTCTCTCTGATTTTTACTGGGAGAAGTCCTTAGTCTCTTAAATGAAAGCAATTGGGGGGGGGTGAGGGGGTGGATGAAGCCCATATTTAGCTTGTACAGACCCATGATGTGTGCACTTGACGTCATAAAAATGCTGTAAGTCTGCCAGGTCAGCAGCCACAAACCCCACATGCTGCCAGTTGCAGGCGGAGCAGACACTAAAAGGCTATGAATTTCATTTAATCGTCTCCTTTCCCCTTCCCGGTAAAGCAGTAGAGGCTAGCAGCTGCTGGAGAAAAATGTTGAAAAATGTTAACTATGAAGGTCCAGGATTTGGGTTTGATTGGTAGTAAAACCAAACAAATAAAGAATAAACTTAATAACAAACCTTGGAAAATTTGTTATTTATTAATATGGGTAACAATGTAGGCTTCAGAGTCCACTTTCAAGGAGTGTGTGCATACGTTCAGCTAAATGATGCACTTTGTATAGCCTGACAGACCTACCGACTATTCTGCTAATTTATGGGCCACATATTTCTGTCCAGCTGAATTTCTGATCGAGAAAACCTTCACCATCTTTCTGCTATTTGTTTTGCTACACAATATTCCTTAATAGCAAGTGCTGCTTGTTTTTAGCCATGCTTTCTATTATACCTTTGGCATTTGTGAAATGATATGTGCATACATAATCTAAGCCCCTGAACATGTGGTTTTAACACATAGCCAACCATGGACAACACTTAGAAGCTGAATATGCCCTTCTAGTCCATTTAGGGTGCCTCAAAGTCATCTCTGAGAACAAAGGCATCACCTAAAATTTCTACACCCATTAGAATAGGTAGTTTCCACAAAACAAATTTTTGCCAAACCAGCTTCTGCACCTTCATATGCAGGGCCAAATGCTCCTTTTGTTGATGTAAACAGGAAAGCTTTGCATGGGATGAGGAGCTGAGTTACAAGGTCAGACTGAAACAAACCTAGGAAGCTTGTGATAGACAAAAAGTTTTCTTTGGTTTGTTTGTTTTTTTTTAAATCACAACAGCACCATTAGTCCACAAACTGTTATTTGCAATCGTGCATCTGTGTGCCATCAATCTCTAAGGAAGGGGAAGACTGCTGGGCTGAGCTCTAAATTTATGTTTCTCAGTTGACTCTTATAATCATACTCAGTGTTCTCAAGCTTACTGCAGCTATTCTGCTAACAAAATTTGCACACCAGGTGGGTTTATCCAAGTTCCCATGGTCCTAATAATTTCATATACTTCCTAATAATAATCTTGAAAATTATATAGGTAATTGTGTTTCTAAAAAGCCACCTTCAGCAAAATTAGGAGAGTTCTTTCCTCTCAACAGGAAAAATATTTTAATAAAGTAGCTAGTCTACGTGTACAAAAAATGGTGAGAAAAAACTGCTGAAAAAATCCACCCTTTTTTGATGGTGTCTTTAGATGCAGCGTTCAACAAAGCTAAGGGAATTCTGAGGTCCACAGACAATGAAAGGTCCCAAAATAGGATGGGCACGGGGCAGGACTGGGATCCCTTGGCCCTGCAATACTGCGATCCGAATGAGGCATTAATATTCATATTCTAGACTGCGATTAGAAAGCAGGCTCAAGCTCCTTGTGCAGGGGTGGGTCTAACCCAGCAGAGGTGCAGTGAACTGCTTCGCTTCCTTATTGAAATTCAGTCCATCTAATTGATACTGCAGAAGGCAGCAGCGTAATGAAATAGAGCAGAGATCATTTCAGTAGTTTTACCCATCTACGGTCTCCTGCTTCTCACCAATGTATAACCCCGCACAGGACTTCACTCTTTCCAAATTCAGGCAGTCTCAGGAATGATTTAAGTTTCTGTAATATGGTAATCATTAAGATATTGCTATTAGATCACCATTCAGAAATGTATCAAGACTGTGACTACCTTCATTTGTGTAACACCAAAGATGTTTTAGTTTTGCTTAAGGTAGTCCAGTTTCTTTCAAAATAACAATTTAAACAGTGCCTTTCCCTCAGAACCAGAATAAAATATTTATAGCTACTTCATTTATTTGCAAGCAAATACAGGTAATGTCTGTTAAAAGCAAAATCCATTAGACGCTGTGTAGTTTTGGTACTGTAAATAGTCTCCAAAAGGCAACAGATGTGGGGACGGGGAAAGGGGGAGTTGATTTTGTCTTTTTAATATTCAAAGTGGATCTGTTCTCACTGGCTAATTAAATCAGTAGAGTGCAAACAATAAAAGAAAAAATAAGTGTTGCCTTTCTTCCCTGGAACAACCTCTCTGGTTCATCTCCACTTATTTATTACAATAACTTATTTATTACAAGACTTTACAATATTCCCTCCCCAAATCCTCATGAAATAAGATACGTATTCCACAGTGCCAGTTCCCGTCGAGAAGAATATGCTTTTTCTGTGGAATTTAAGATAAGATAGTCTTTCCACCGTTAAAAAAGAATGGACTTGGAATGAGATGCTTTGATTGACACGAAACTACTGAAAAATCATACTAAAAAAGTAATAGACTCAATAACAATATTAGAGGTACAAAACAACCAGCAGAATGCTTCCCTAAAATATATTTGTACTTGCTTGGCAAAGCCAGTAGGTTTGCACGGGTGTGCTGAATTATTTGAGAAGTAACAAAATGTGTTAATAACATCAAACAGTCATCTTCCAAGAACCTAGAGTATTATGGTATTTTCTAGTCAGATAATTCATTGTAGTGCATAAATACATGTAATATCAATTAAAACATCTTTATTTGTGAAATCAAAATGAATATGGTATGTTTAGATTTGGGGTTGAAAGTATTTTAAATACGATTATCTACTTTTAGCTTTAACTTTTAGTTAGTTATGATACATGGCACAGTACTAAAAACGGGCTGCAGGTACAGACCAGAACTCCACTATGCTAGCACTGTACAGAGAACAGAGAAAGTGGTCCCAGCCCCAAGAACCTTATTATAATGGTACACAACATCAAGACAGGGCTGTGACAGGGCTGTGTACGAGCATCAGTAGCCACCTAACTTTAAAAGCATAACTCTCGGCCAAGGATCAAAACACCTATGTATGAAATAAGGTAGATTGCATGCCCTGAGCCCTGTGCTGCTTCTGCTTCCCACACCAGCAAGTTAAATGCAAGCTCAGGCCTGTAGGTCTACATACGATGTTTAAGTGACAGCACTGCGGACATACCTGAAGAGAAGGGAAAACAGAGGGATGCACACCCCTTGCATCAGAAGGGAGCATATTCAGGAGTAAGGCAGTATTTGGCTGTTGCCAAGTTTTTGAAAGTGTCAGAGCCAAGGAAAGTGTTACAGCCCATAATGTATGGAAGAAAACATGGATGTGCTCATTTGAAGATATCACAAGTAACCATCCAGAGACTACTGTCAGGTACTGTGAGGTCCTGCGCCTTTAGAGATGCAGAGTTCCTTCTCAGCTGCATGCGCTATTGGCCCAATTTTAAGTTTATTGAGAATTTCTTCACAAAACACAGCTTCATTGCTGTTAATGAATTATCCACAGCTGAAACACTGATCTATATAACCCCAAATTCAGGGCTTTACGGAGTTGCGTGCTTACTGTATCTTAGCTACTTTTAACACTGCTGCTGTTTGAACATACTCGGCACCAAAAGGTACTTTACTCCCTTCAAGCGTTATTTTGGTTAAGCAAATTAATGGTTGCAAACAAATAAAATATTTACTCTGTACTGCAGCCAAAACAGTGTTTCTTTATGTAATTTGAATGATAAGCAAACACCAGAGCACTGGAGATAATAGCAGCAGATCAGACTTAGCAAAATGATGCCCCATCTTATGACACTTTACAGTAAAATACATATTATAAAGACCCCTAGCAGAAATGAGCCCACTACCGCTTCATTTAACACTATCTCGAAAACATAGTCAAGTAAACCATCAGAGAGATTTCTGTTGATAGTCGTATGAGAGGGCATTTATCAAAGCCCATTAACCTCTGGATTTTACCTGTTAGTTTTCTAAAAGATGCTTGTGTTGCTTCGCAAGCCACAAGGTGTCACAGTGGCTCAACTGGTAGGATTCTTGTCAGTCTAGACACGCAGGTTGTGGCTTCAGGTTACATACCAGTGCTAACACCGCTCTGTACCGGGAAGTCTGTGCTACGCTGCGTATTTAGAAGTGCAGCCCTTTGGATGAAACAATCAGTCAAGGTGGAACTCGACTCCTTCAGGATGCTCTTGATGTGGGTGTTAAATAATCTTACAGCACCGTCAGGGAAGAGGTGTACTTGGTGCGCTGGCATCTTGACCGATCTTTTCACTTTGCATTATTAACCCTGACAGGGTGTTAAGAGGTACTGAAAAGAGCTGAGCTAATCATTCACATTAAATAATAAATCTTATGAATTCCACTTCGTTCTACTCAGAGTTGCTAGGAATTAATAACTATTTATTTGAATTTATTAATTATTCAAATTTAAGACACATTCTTGCTCATCCTTCATAACAAGCAGGTCCTGTAAGTATGTAATATTCTGCTAAGACTATACGCTGTGATTGGTCATATATTGCGCATTACTGTTTCGCATCCTTGACTGGTTGAGCACAGATGGAGATAGAGCTTAAAATGCCAGGAAGCTTTGAATTTTTTGCCAATTCTTTCCTATGCCATTTTCCTAAAGTAACTGCATGGAAAGCAGCGTCCTTTCCCACACAAAAAATATGCATGTACATCATATTTACTGACCTGTAATTTTCCTGTTGCCACCAGTCATTGCCATTAATTTGTTTTACATTCATACACCAGTCAGTCCTCACTGCAAAGCAGTCAGAGATTCTTCTCTGGTGTATTTAATTTCTAAGTATCATGGTTCTATCCGGGAGGTTTTGGAAACTCAAACCTGGAAACATTGCGTCTCAGCTTAGCCCGTATAAAATAAGCAACTTCTTTCCAGAATGCTTAACAAATTGAAATTTGCATTCTGCAATTATTTCTAAGAATAAAACTCCATTGATCAACCATTCACAGAAACACATTAAGAGCACGAACATAGCCAAAGCAAATTCACTGTTAAACTCGAGTGAATAGTCATGGAAATTTTGCATGTAGTATTTGTTGCGCTCAGGTAATGAACCTTTACCCAGTGCGCTGGCTTTTCATGTCCCATTATTCATGCCAACACATTCATTAAAATGGGCCTGTGCTTTTTAACATAATCAGCAATGTGCATAGGTGTGGCCTTCAAAGAGTTATTACCACAGTTTACAGGCATGCTGTTCGTAAATACAAGCAGAACTCCAGTCAGTGCAAAATGCCAAGCTTCCCACAAAACATATGGTAATTTTTGCTCTGTAAAATGGATAGATGCGCTATATAATGCATAATTGCAGAACATTATATCTGAACTTCTAATTGCTTAAAATGATACTTCAAATCACATCAACAACATTATTACCTAATTACCCTAAGGGTTAACTGATACTCCGGTGATTAAGTCTAGGTAGAACTGATAGAGCTATTGTATTGCCTTCGTGCACTACGGCAAGTGGTAGGGTTGCAAATACCCATGTAGAACCTATGTCTGTCCTGTCAATGTTTCTAACATCTTGGTACAGTGAAGAAGAAAAGTGGAGAAATGCTACCTGAGTACCAAAAGGAGGGAGGGTCCCACAAGATGCTAAACAATTTCAACATGAAGAATTTTCGTTTGCTCCAAAGGATTTCTTTTACAGCAATTCTTTTACTTTCTAGTCATAATAATATCATTGTGATGCAAAATGGGAGTAACATGAAAACATTTTTGGTACTTAGAATGGATACGAGAATTATGGAAGATGGTAACACTGATTTGGAAAGGCAAGTTACTATCAGAATATGGGGGACGGAGTAAAAAAGACACTTCTAGTCCTTTTTCCACTGCCGCATAACCCATTCACGAGACTTTTGTAAACTGCATAAAGAAAACATAGCATTCTAGGTGCATGGCATTTCACATTCTTTTTGTTCAACTGTAAAATGCTATCTTGATTGCAAACTTAGCAGCAAAGCAGGTTTCATGCCTGCCTCAACAATGTCACCTAAAGCTGGAGGATCTCTAGTCCATAGAAGAGGAGATGATTAGGAATGTTGGTGCTGCTGACTGCCTTCCTGAGGGATGGAGTACAGTGAGGGTGCTTCAGCCTAAACAATAATAAAACTAAAAAGTTTCACTCTATTTACTTTCTTGTTTTCTGAGCATTTTCCTCTCTCCATGTGACTACTGTATTTAAAGAGCTAGAATATTTCTTTTTGTATAATGTGGTCATTAATATTTCAGAAATCTCTTTGTAACCTGCTCTAGGACAGATGGCAACTCTTTCTCTCATACAATCTTCTGCTAATGTTTGAAGCAAAACTACACAACTGGAACAAGAATCACAATAAGGTATGTGAAATACTTTAAATGTGCAATGTACTAGAAGTCATAATTTTCTCAATTTACTACAGTAGAAAATAACCTAATAAAAATGCAGTTAGAAAAAACAAATGTTTGAAAGTCCAAAAGAAAACTAAAAACAGTGTCCTGCACAAGAGATGTAAGACTGCACATAATAATACTAAAACAGGGACAGTTGTTTTTCCCAGGTATTTAAGTTCTGATGAATGAGCAAAGTTGATCTGTGTTTAGGTCTATTCTTGCATCTGCCTTAATCAGGGGTTCCCAAATATGATGACTTTTATACACACATAATATTTCATTTGCCCTGTGAATGCAACAAATGAGATCATCCAACTGGCCCATGCAATTCTTCTGGGTCATGAAGGATGCTCTAGTCTGCAGCTAGCAGTTGTGTAAAACGGACAGGATGTGGACAGATACTGAACCTGCTGTATGTGATTAATCTGACAGCAAAACTATACCCAGAGATTAGATTTCTCCTTTTGCTTTTTGAACACACACGAATGGCACAGACAGATTTGAATGTTTCTGTGCAGCTAACTAGGCTTGGCAAGCTGACTCTGTGGCTTAGAATCAGGAAAGATGGATATCAGCAGGTATTGCAGATCGTGTGTGATAGATATTACAGCAATCTTCTAACTTATTAGTTGTTTGGAAGGATGCAAAGACCTAACTTTTAGTTTGGAGGTAACCAGGAAGTAGATTTGAAGTGCATTTAGAAACCTACATGAAGTTATGGCTTTACTGTGTCAGTTGTGAGTTTGTGACTCTGCCCTGGCCGAGTACCTGGATGCGAATATTGACGACAGAAAGACCTTGGGGAGAAGTTCCAGTTTGAATCTTATATTTTGTCTGTAGTTATCAGAGTTATTCATAAAGAAGTCTGCTACACTCAATTCTCATGCTTCAAGTCTGTATGATGCAGATGAGAACACCACCCTGGCCAAGAGCGTCATCATGATTATGTCTTCTTGACAATGGTGTATAAACAGCAAGGTGGTGCCAAGGCAACCCAAGTTTTGTGGAGAGGACAGCCTGCTCATGTAAAATTTATTGCCTTTGCAAAGCCACTACACTACCAACACTCTTTAGCGCTGAAGAGGTGATAATCTTAGAAAGCTACCAAGTCCTAGTTCACAATTAGTTCTGTAAAGGTCTCGTTTTTCCAGGTTGATGATTTTTCACTAGCCCCATAAGGCACAAATGTGCCAGAGTTGTCTCCAGAAGCATCAACTGTTCCCATACTGAGGGGTTTATGGTCAGCAGGTGGTTCTAGTTGATCCCCAGTTACCTCAGGAGCACCAAGCGTACTATTCGGCTTAGATTCGTAATTTACAGGCTTTAGTTTAGAAGGGCATGGCTGTTCACCACAATGTGATAGAAACGGAAACAGTATTCTGACCTTAAAGTGCTTTCTCTCTGAAATTCTAACAGTGACCAAACACAGAAAGAATGTCAGGAGAAAAGACAGACACAAGTCTAGGGAGAAGATGTCAGCCAGAGGCTCAGGGGGGGCTTCTTTCACTACTATTTTTGCCCAATAAACAATACCATTGAGACCTGGCCAACAGGTCCTGGCCTGCCACAGTCTTTTCAGAGACTAATCATCAGCCACTTTGGGGCAACCCTCTGAGGCTTCTAGTAGCCCAGAAATAACTTTTGGAAAAGAGCACCCAGCAAAACTGAGGATATATGCTGGCCTGTTTACACAGTACAGTGCAGGAAAGAAAGCTCTTCTTGGGGAGGAAGCAACCGAACAAAGTATCGGCATGGTTGGAATGCCTGTTTACAGCAGATATGCAACTTTTGGCAAAAATATACAAAAAAATACCATTTGAAGTGAGGAGCTGAAAATATTGCAATGAGTTTAGCAATCTACCCATACCCTTTTTCTGTAAGCAAACAAAGTGTATATACCAAAAAACAATGATTTTTTTTTTAATCTGATCTTGCAATCCTACTGCAGGCAAAACTCCAGCTCAAACAAGAGCGCAGCACTGGAGCCTTGTTATGATCTCTATTTTGTTCCTTCTCACCATCCAGAGGCTTCTATTTTTGAGACTGGATCTGCATAGTAAATCTTGTTTACATCAGGGAAACACTGAGTTTAAGTTTTTTTAAGTGGATTTGTGGTTTAAAGAGTAAAGGATTAAAAAGAGAAAAGGAAGCACTGAAAAGGCTTCTTTATAGAAAATGTAAGCATCAGAGTGACTTGCAAAGGAGATCCATTTTTACACTTTTACACTGACTTTCTCTCCCCCCTCACCAGCCCCTGCCCCTAAAAGCTCCCTGTTCCTTATGCATGCAGTTTACATTCTATACCATAACTTTAGGGGTGGAAAAAAAGGCAACAAGGCATCCCTGACTGTAAGCTAAGGATCAGCATGGAAAGGAAGTTGAGTTTTTTTCTCCCTCAGCCTCATAAGAATTGTTAGTTTGTAACAATTTTAATTGAGAACAGCTGCAACTGAAATTTTTAAAAGGGATGAAAAAACTATATGAAATAAAGGACAATCAGTAAACTAAGAGCCTTGAATCCATTCTGAAGTCGGTGTCTGCCTAAAGAAGTTCAAGGGTTTTCTTTTAAAACTGACCTTTTAGTTTCAGCAAAGCATGATTTGCAAATACTCTTTTAAAATGCTTTACTCGTGTTCCTAGAATTGCTAAGTATTAGTATATTTGTGGGTGAAAGAATATTTCCTCAAAAATACCTTGAGACAGAAGTTTATGTGTTTTCCCCTCAACAAAACAAACTCATTGGACAAACTCAGACTTATGTACACAAGATGAGAGGTCTGTTTGCGATACTAAG
Organism: Rhinoptilus africanus; assembly: GCA_013400135.1. NCBI lineage: Eukaryota > Metazoa > Chordata > Aves > Charadriiformes > Glareolidae > Rhinoptilus > Rhinoptilus africanus. The sequence continues at coordinate 113,589 of VXBO01009857.1, read as the reverse complement.
TTGCTATGTGAACAAACGTGATGTCACAACATAGCTCTTTATGACTAATCTATTAAAAATGCATCAGGAAGAAGAAAAAAAGATTATTTCATCAGATAGCAATGTGAGGAAGTAAAATAAGAGACTTCCATTAAACTGTAGAAATTTTGTTTTGCTTTGATTTGCTTTACTTTAAATATCTGGTTGAATATGAATGTCTGCGTAAGCTTCCAGTTCATTTAGTAGCTTTTAAATAACCTAACATCCTCCTTTATTTTCCTTTTAATTTTCTTTACATTGTCTTCCATCATGAAATCTCTACTTTTTTGAAATTCACTCTACAGTTTAATAGAAGTTTAATATTATTTGATTAAGATGATCGTCTTTAAAACAAATATGCTACTAATCAAGTTCGCTAGTCATCCTGAAAACACTGCTCTCTTAACCAGAAGGAAAGCTGTGTTTTGCATACTATGGTGACGTAAAGCATAACCTCTTGTAGTGGCAGAGAGACATACAGGTGAATTTCATATATTATGATATGCAAAAGTTCTAAGAGTATTGAGACCTAAATAAACAAGTGAAAAGCTTGATACATTTCTTTGGTTATTGCCAATAAAGCAACGCCTCAAACTTTAAACTGTCAGCAACTGTAAGTGATCTATCCACAGTGCACTGTAATGTTACTGAAAAATAATTATACACAAGATATAATCACCTTTTTTTTTCTTTTAAGTGTGAGCAATTTCAAAAGAGTAAAAATTAGAACAGAAAAGGATTTACAACATCAAAGTGGAAAAGAGGCTTTTTTTAAAACACTGAGTTTTATGAAAAACGGAGAAAATATTTAAGCTAATTTACCTATGTTGTGTATTGCTAGCAAGAACTTTAGAAACTGCTGACTATGCCACAACAGGATTGCTTTCCTGAAATGTTAAACAGATATAAAAATATTAAGATAAACTGAGTGAATGGTAATGAAATCCTTAAAACCACACACAGAGCAAGGAAACAGCTGCATTTTGGTTAACCAGAAAGTTAATCAACTATGAGAGAAGTAAATAAGATTTATCTTTATATCTGCCAGAGATTATTAAACATTTGAATATTCATTTTACTTCTTTAAATCAGGATTGTTGATGCATTACAAAATGGCACAAGACGCTCCCAAAGTATTAAGAAAGCACCTATTAATTGCCATTTAGGAAAAAGTATTACCAGATTAGATTTCTTTGAACCACTTTTAAGGAAGGTAAGGTGTTCCTGTGCGCTAGTTAGTAACTCAGGCTCCCTAATTTACTTTAGATCACATAAGAATTAGCTAGGTGGTGGACTTCTGCCAGTACTTACATCATAAAACCACCCCCTGCCTGGGTGTGATTGGAATTCTTCGCCTAAGACTGACCCTGCATTTAAAAAGGCAGTTGTAGGTTCTGCCTGAGGAGCCCATAAAGTTGTTAGAAGTTTGGAGAGCAAAAGTTTGCACATCTAGCACAGGCTAGAGTTGCTAATTCTTTACTTTCATGACCACCATTTCTTCCTAAAGAAAACAAGAACAACAAAGATAGCCATGCTGCATCTAAATGACCTTTATTTATCACTCTGTACTTTGTCTGCTTAATACACTGAGCACATCCTTCACACTGACTAATTCCCTTCTACCCAATGCTGACACAAACCGGAGTGGAGGCAGTGGATTTCTCAGGGAGGGTGCCCAAGCGCAGAGCCACTTTGAGGACACTTCTACCTCCCCCAGCATACCATAGACTCTGCTGCTGGGGAAGCAGGAGTAGAAATGGCACTTACTGGTGGATTCCCTAATGGTGTCTCTACCACCCCATTGCTTTTTTCAATCATTCTCCCCTACCTGCAAGCTCCAGAGAGCAATTACAGGAATTCACTACAGAGGTGGGCTGTACAGATGGAGGGGAGAGAACATAGACAGAACATACAGATACTCCTTTCATAGGCTCTCCATCCATCCTCTGTAAAAATTAATTGAATTACGTATGTTTTCCTCTGCCTTGTAACTTCCATCACTGCAAGGGACAGCAGAAAACCTGACTCTAAAAGATTATTAAGAACATCTTTATTTTGTAGGAAAACAGGACAATCCCAAAGGCTTTATGAGGATATATTTGGGACAAGAACTGTGGGTTCCCACTTTTCAACACATCCTCACTTCCCACTGGCTCTCTCCAGAAGCTGGGTCCAAGTGGAATCTGCCAGCTTGCTACCCCCAGTCTTTTGGAGAGTTTCTTTGTAATTCCTTTCCCCTTAAGCTGCTTTACTTATGCTCACCTACCCCCTGGGGCTCACAGCGTACAAGCAGCCTCCTTCAGAGACCAGTGCCTACATTATTCCGAAGACTGCCTGAAGAGAAACGTTCATGCAGTAAGCCTGTATCACCCACAGCACAAGCACATTCCTTCCATGACATGCAGGGCTCCATCGGTCTGGATTCAAAAAATTCAGAGCTAGTTATACATCCTCCAGAAGCCTTCAACTACCAATCCCAAACATGCTTGGAAGTGCGTAAAATTAATGTGGAACTTCCACTCCCAATCTGCCCCGGAAGTCAGCAAGATTCTTTACAAGCTGTCCACACCTAGCCAATGTAAGCGTCCCAGGAAACTACTTCTTTTAATTTTTTTTATTTTTTTTTTTTATTAAGGAAGGCGTTTTAACTGGAGGATGAATGAGATGAGCTGAAGCTAGCTAGAAAATACATTTCAACAAACAACAATGCTTACAGCATGGAGCTCAGAAATTAAAAAACAGAGAACCAGAATGTAAACACTGAACAATCACAAGGCAAAAGTATTTTTACTCTAAGCAAATAAAAGCAATGCTGGAGCATAAGGCCTTCATTAACTAAGCGCTGTCTGTCAGAGCAAAATGCTGCTGAAACCTATGGCAGCACTAGCAAGGAAGAGTAGGTTATCGCTTTTTGCCCACAACAATCCATGTAAATGTACACAGCAAAAACTGCAATTAAATGCGCTGAAGTCTAACTCAGCACACCTCAGCAACGCAGGAGGGGGAAGTTGTTTCACAAGTCCCTCAAAAACTTTTCTAGTGTCACATTTGTAAAGGAGCTGCAACCAGAAACTAGTCAATTACTGCAACCAGAAACTAGTCAATTACTAAACATACTACTAAAATAATACGCAAAAAGGCTAAATTAGCACTGACAGCTTTTCTGAACAGCCTGTATATAAAACCCTGAAGGAATCACTCAATGATACATGTTTCTTTTCACTTGAAAAAGTCTAGAAATTATTACATAAATATGTACAGGAATTTAAGGAACAAAGTTGCAAGACATTGACAAACAGTAGCAAATAAACACCCCAAAGCGCCTCATTCTACGCAAATGGCAGTGACCCTCAGCAACCACCAACTTGGGCAAAACTGACCAACAGTTGCCATGATTTTGGGAGCAATGAGCTGCCTGGAGTTTCTAGCCAGCACAAAGTGTATTTACCAATTACTCCACAGCAATGTTTTAAGACTAGCAGTGATAACAGTGTTAGAAAAGCAGTTACCCCGTAGCGGTTACCCAATCAGAAAGCAGGTCACATCTCGTTAGCTGTATCATATACATTAAACGTCACAGATTCTCCATGGCTTAGCTGACAATTCAGGCATGTGTGTTTATTTCATGATAACCTCATGTTCTCTTAAAGAATTACAATACAAGCAGATGAATCTGAGATCCTTTACCATGCTTCATGGCACCAGTTTGGCAGATATTTGCCTCTGTATAAAGCCATTCACTATAAAAGGTTAATACTTTTTAGAAGTGTTTTCAGGGCACCACTAGTAAACTACTACAAAAAATTGCAGCACCAAGAATGTTTGCTGCACGAGCACAGACACATGGGCAGAAACGCAGCCTGCTTCGGTCCACACAGTTTTCACTTCAGCAGACTAAGAAGTGTGCATTATTTAACCACATAAAAAACAAGATGCAGCCTCCACTATTTTTTGTCTCGAAGTGACAAAAGTATTTCCCCTTCCCATTCAGCATATTCTTTGTGGTGGCTGATCTGGGTGTAGAAGCCAGGCTGTGCAAACCACGAACAGATCATACAAAGCGTAAGTAACAGTGAATGTAGTTTACATTATTGGGTACTTTTGACAGCTATATGATAAAGTCGTGAACCGATCATCTCTCTCGCTAAAAGCAACTGCATTCTAAACATAAACATGAATTTCTCTTGTTGGTCGTCCTGCACATGTGTTCTTTAAGTACAGCCTAGGGATAAGTTTTTAAAACTCCGCTCCTGTTTTCTGTTATCATTAATTTTTAATTTTAACGAGTTTACAAAACAAAACCAGAGAAGGGTTTGTCTCTCCCCCTAAACCTGCAACATTTCTGAATTAGTTTTGTGCAAAAGCTTGAGCGATACCTTGCAATAGTCTAGCTGCAAATGCCAGCAGGACGGATCCTGAGCAAACAACACACTAAGGCAGAGATTTCCTGAGCCCAGCGCTATAATCAATCCTGAAGTGCTGTACTGTAATTTCAAGATTTCAGCCTAAGCCGGTATCTCCTCAAAGAGTTGCTCTGCGTGGAAACATAATGAGGGATTACCCAATTAAACTACTAAATTAATTAGGGTTCGTGCCTGCATATACTGTACTGTCTAGTGGGACGCTTCAGCTGGAATTCGGGCTGAAACCTCCCACGGTCCATGCACAGGAAAACAAGGCTGAGGGACTTACCTCCGTCCGCGACTGCAGCCTCTTGTTCATTTCATATATTCGGTACTCTGGTTGCACCATGTATGGTGTGTGTCTCCTATAAAATGGGCCAAAAGGAGAAGAATAGAAAGGGTCATGTGGTGTGCTGGACATCTTGCCTGCGTGCAGAGATTCAAGCTAGACAGAGTATCATCGACATCCATACAGAGCACATGGGCTGGGTGTTCTTCACAGTACAAAGTAGCAGCGCGCACACACACACACATCCAGGCTGCGCGCACTGCCTGGGAACTGCTGTGGGAGCCCTCTATAGCGGGAGACGGGGGGGACGGGG
>VXBO01009857.1:67335-108507 GCA_013400135.1 Rhinoptilus africanus | reverse complement strand
CGGCCCTGCTGCCGCCCCAGGGGCGGGATGGCCGGGCAGCCTGCACAAAGACATAACCTCCCTACAGCAGGCTTGGCACAATGGGGAGCAGGCAGATGCTGCTAACAGAGACCTCCTGGAAAAATGTGGGGGAAAAAAACCAAACCCCAAACCTAAAAAACCCATGAAGAGCCGGGTGGGAGAAAGAGACCCCCGAAAAACTGCTGGTGATCCCGTTGGGCGGGGGTTCGGGATAAACAAATGGGTCATTTTCAAAGCAGCTATACGGCTTAAAGGTGGCCGCAGCTAGGTAGGAGCCTGGTCCCTGCTTTCAACATCATTCCGGTGCGCAAACCCAGTAGTGGTTAGAGCACATTGCTCAAAAGATACCTAAAACTGGGGGGGTGGTGGGGTGTGTGTCCGAGGGGGGAAAGGGAAGGCAAAGGGGAAGTAATCACCCTTTGGCGGTGAAGGATGAACTTCAACTGTTGAACCATACTTGCAGGAAAGTGCCGAGAGCGGATACCACGTGAACAAAAAAGTCCTCAAAATATAGAGGAAACAAAATGGGCTCATCTGCTGCATGGGAAAGTGCAAGGTTTAAGCGGGCAGCCTTCAAATTACCTGTACGAAAAAAGCCCTTGAAGCACACACTGTGTTTTTATACACAGCTGTAAAGTATCAGGCATTATTTACAGTACTGAATAAATGTAAAAACAACAATAAACAGCGCTGAATTAATCTCTCATGTAAATTCATTCAAGCAAATGGAACCACTCTAGGAACAGATTTAGTTAACTAATATGATTAAGAGAATAACAATCAGCTGAGAACCCAGCCAGGGTGCTTTGCAGGAATGCCGTGGGATTGCGCATTTCGCAGATGGGGAAATCAAGGCACGCACCATTATGTTTTCTAAACGTATGTAGTAACCCTGAAAAACGTTTGAGCGTGATATGGCTTCACCCACTGCCAAAAAATTAATTCGAATCCAACTTAATGTAGGAATATTTTAAGACAGATTTGAAATATTCCAGTTTTCACTGGCATTTGTCTAAATCTGGAAAAACTGAAGTTATGTTTTCAGGATAAAATACAAAATTTCACCGTTTCATTCCACTGACCACTAATCCAGATCACAATTTATCTTTGATGTACCAGCCACTGTTTAGCAAAACTATTTCTGTATGCTCTTGTGGAATAGCAGTTTCCATAAGAAGTGACGTATTGAGCTGTTTTATAGACTTCCCACAGCTTCTGTCACTAAACACAGAGCCAACAGATAATACACGGGGTATGTCACTTCTCTTTTTAAATGCTCCCCAGTTACGTAGCAAGACTACGCTGTCACTCCTGTACCATCACAGGAGATGCTGATTTTAATAAATAGCACGTACAACTTTGGCTCAAATAGTGCTGGAGGGACAGTGACACTGCTCTGACAGGGTTCACTGGACGCACAAGAACCCTCTTACATGCCTACGTACCAAGGAAAAAACTTCCCTGAATCTATCTTGTACTCTTAACAGATCCCAGCAAGGCTACCTTAAAGACTAAAACCAAAGCGACCAGAAAAACTACAGAGTTACAGCACTAATAGACACAATTTTTATGGCTGAAGTACCACCTACTTAAATAAATGTCAAAAAAGTATTATAAATCAACCCAGCAAACTGTGGGTTTTACTTTGTTTACAAAGCAAATCCAAAGAAACATATTTGCTCAAGAAGGGACACACTGCTTTTTGTAATTAAAATGGTGGAATTCTGCATAACTTGAAAACTGTATCTGTGTTAAGGACTTTTTGAGTTGGCTAAAATTCACTGTTTCAAGAAGTTAAACATGGGATTATTATTAACATTTTTCATTTTGTCTGTGATGGGGGGAAGGAAGAGGTTGTCTTTAAATAAAAAAAAAAAAAAGAAGACAAACTCAGAGTACTGAAAGTGAATGAATAGTGGGATTTGCCTTCATGATTGGGATACTCCCCCCACACCCCATGGAAGAGCTTCTGTGTACGGGTCTAGCAAAAAGCAAAAATATGCAGTGATATTTTAATAATTCCTATTGATTAACTGGCAAATTATCGCACACCTACAGCCCACCGGCAAGAACCAAGTCCCAGGGTAGGAACCTGCTAATTACAGGCTCTGGCAGCACTTCCAGTTGCCTGTTATCATCTACACCAGCATGATGCGCAGAACAGAAAAACAGAAGGCAGAATCAAAGGAAAATAAAGTTACAGGGATCCTGACAGTGTCATCTCGATTCCCACTTGGATCTGCCGCCTTTAAAGTTTTGTGTGCTCTCCGGGAGTGAGGGTTAGGGGGCGTGCAGCCAGCCCCGCTGCCTGGGCTGCTCCAAACCCCTGCACTACTGGCATCAAGCCACTACCCAAAGCGGCTCTGGGGTCAAAGGCAAACATCTGGCTCAAGATTTAGGGCAATCAATAAATTCCTTAATCTGGAAAATGAGTTTAATGTGAGCGGAGGACAACAGAGGTGGAGGAAAACAAGAGGAAGAGACTAGTTAGTCTTCCCAAATCTGGGAATGAGTGTATTCCTGTGCCTGCATATGCATGGCTGCAAACAGATGGGAAAACTGTGTGTGCAGAGTTGCATTTACACGGGCATATGCAGGTGCGAATGCCACTGCCGCATCTCAAAGCAGAGCACCTCATCCCACCGCTCAGATCCCAGAAAGGAAGGACAGTGACGCCCCCTGGGTCACCCAGTCCTCCAGTCTCCCCCACCACCTAGGCTCACCTGGCAGGGTGTGGGTGCTGCACCCACATGCAAGACAGCACAGCAGAGTGGAGAGGGACTGGGGTGCGGGGCCACAATTACCAGAAAGGAAAGGGGGGCTGGGTAAAAGAAGGGTGGCATCAGACCCCACCAGCAAAGGCAGAGCCATGTTTCGTGTCCCTCTGTCCGAGCACTAACCACCCAGGCCCCCGACCCCAAGGACCCTCAAGACATGGTGTGCTGAGCTGGCTGATGTCTGGGTGCCAGATTGCCCTCTCCTGGGCAGAAACAGAAGGATCCACTTAAGTCATGGACTCCCCTCTGACAGCTCTGGAGGACAATATTTTGTGGAGGATTTGGTGGAGCAGAAGGATGCGGGTAGCCTTCTCTGTGCCCACCAGCATGAAAACCACAGTGCCTACAGGTAGCTGAGATGCGCTACAATAGGAGGACAAAAAAACAACAGCAGCAACTTCCTCCAAGACCCAAGAAAGGAGCAAGAAGGGATGAACCAGCGTGGTTTGTTCCTCCATCTTTGCTGTTTATGTTGTCATAGGGGGTCGAGTGCTGCCTTTTCTGGTTGTGACTATTACTTGAGCCCCTGGCACAGGGGGTCCCACAAAGCCTGCGCCACGAGGGCACCCGCACTGCTGCCCACTGCCACACCACACCACGCCACCGAGCAGCATCGACAGCAAAAACCAGCACACACAACTGAGGCACAGTCCTCGCTTTGCCAAGGAACCAATCGAAGTGGCTCCGAAGGCTGCACTATTTTTAATAACCACTTAGTAATAATAATAATGCAGAAAAGAGATACAGCTGTAAATAGGTATAATTGCTGTATTTATCCCTGGTATGGGTTGACTGCTCAGTCTCTGTCAGTAATCAGGTTTATAAAGATACATTTAAGGTGGTTTGTAGCTGTTGAAAAGACAGGAAAGGAGAGACTAATCTTAGTTAAAGATACACAGCAAATGAAAGCAAATGAGATTTCTTGAGAATACTCAAGTAAACATGAATTTCTTGAAAAAAAAACAAAACAAAACTACCTCTTCAAACTGCCCTTCTTTTACACAAATGCCAGATAGCACTGAAGACTTTTGATGGAGTGACCTTAGGTAACAGAAAAAACCTATTTTCCTATGCATGCTTGCGAGTGATTAAATTAAATTTGCTTATCAAAAGTTGGGATGCACAATGAAGAACCACCAGCAATAGCCCATCATGTGCAACATATGCCCAATTGCAGAGTTCAGACACTGGATTTTGACAAGTTTTGGACCTGAATACTGTCATTAATTTCTACAGCTATGGAATAGAGTGTTCAGATGCTTGCAATCTATAAGAAATCTAGAAGCTGTAATTTGTTTGCATTAAATATTAATATATTGAAATAAAAAACATATTAGGGAAAACACTGTCCTTTCATAGACCATTTGTGGACAGGAAACTAAATAAATCTGTTTAATCCATTGTTAAAAATATTTGCTGGGCTCAGTACACACTTCCAGGCTTTTTCCATGTAGACTACTTTTTTTTTTGGTGGTGATAATTGTCCTTTTCTGTCATCAATAAATGACATGATTATTTTTGTCAGAAAAGTTTTTAAAAATCCATAAGTGGAGCCCACCAAAACTACTATGTTTCAGAGTTTACATTGCAGCAAGAAGGATTCACATCTTTTAAATGCTTCAGGCTTCTTGTAAGCTCAAACCTACCTTGCATAAATTACATATAATTATAATTCAATACATATGACAATTCTAAGAATTCTCTTCACCTATTTAATGCTAGTAAATTAGAGTCACAGCTCCAGCACTCACCAATGATGCTAGAAGTATCTCTGAAAATTGATAACACAAAAGGGATTTAAAATATTTTTTATTTCTGCCGTGTACACAACGTCTTTGCCCGCAATCAAAATAGCTATTAAATTTTGTCTTGGAACTTTATGGATGCTCAGCTGAAAGCAGCCTTTGAGGAGCCAGCCCATCCCTCACCAAGCAGTGTGTCTGCTTTACCCGTACGGTACACGCTCAGCACCTGCAGCAGGCGGAGCTGGGGAAGGAAACATGAGACAAAACTCAAAGTGGCGCAAATCATATCTTGGTGTTACAGTGATGGGCCCTCTAAACATAGCAAGATACAGCAGACAAACCTACTTACCATCTCGCTGACTAAGCTATGGTCATCCAGAGCACAGTGTCTTTTAAATGTCCTCCCTTTGTGCCTAATGCAGAGGGGTTACTGGTCTGCAGGAGCTTTCAGCTGCAGTGTCTGGCTCTCCAGCTCACAAGGGACTTGTGCTTTAAGCGCTTTGCTCCTCACTGTGCTGTCGGTGTGGCACCCTGAGTGGGCAGTATACCTGGGAGGTTCCCACCTGCCCTGCATCACACACCGTCACTGCAGCTACAAGGTACATTGTGACCGTGCCAGAGAGGACTCTTGTCAAGAGAGACAGCTCTATGAGGTGCTGGGAGGAGAGGATAAGGTCCCAAGTGTGAAATATTCAGACCTTGATATCCAGGGGAGCTTCTCTGGGCTGCAATAGCTTTGGGGTACCAAAGAACTCCTGCCCATTGACAGAACCAGGTCATCTTCCAGACCAGTAATATGCCAAAGAGATTTTATATACCTGGATATTGATACGTCTCCGAGAACACTACAAAGGCTGCTTTCCAGAATCCAGCACCTTCAAGAACACTTCTGGCTTGTTTTGTTCCATCTCTCCCTTGTTTCCACGTTCACTCCATTTCTCCCATTTTCCTTCATATCATCCATACCCGCCCATAGACCCTTTTGGAGCACAGAGTTCCTTTTCCATGAATCATTTCTAAATATCTGCCTTGGTAGTTTCTCACCTCACATGTTTTTTCTCTTTTCCCCCAGCCCTGGCCCCACAGGCACTGCTAAAGTTTGGGGTGGATTCTCACTGGAGGCTGACACTGGTAAGTGCTATTTGAAGCAACTGAGATTCTTCACCCAAAGTGCTCAACAAGTTTAGCTGAGTGTGTTTTCCTCTTTCCTTGAAGAGCTGATGCTAAGGGTGGTGAATCCAGAGCAGTCAAGCAGGGAAAGGAAAGGGATGAAATCCCTGTCATTTGCCTCTTGCAGCCATCTCCCAGCAGCTGAGGAAGAAAACAGCCTTCAGCAGCAGTGAAGACAGTACTGCGGTTTATAGCGTTGGCAGACAGCCAGCAAAAAAATCCAAAGAAATGCAGGGGGAGGCTACAGGAGCAGACTGTGGCCTGGGAGACTGACCCTCCAGTGAAAAATCAGACAGGCCAGCAGAAAGGTAAGGACCTGAAGAATCCAAGCCCCTTTCTAATACACTAATTTCCCTTACCGACAAGCTAAATATGAATTAAATGCAGGTGGCACCATCACTCAGCTCTAACATATTATACAATGTGTTATTCAAAATTTCTTAAGTCTATCACAGTCCAAAGGAAGAATCATTATAACCACCCCTCAATATAGTAAGAAATAAGCAACACCAGACTTTAACACAATCTTTAAGCAACGCTTCCTCCCTAACTTGCCCTCACAAATATATGGCAGCATAGCCCACCTGTGACAGATTACAAACTGGGCCTCAGAAAGGGAACAGATGTGTGAATATGAAAAAGAGATGCTCATTTTGGCTAGCATTTCCCCCAAAATTTCTAGTGCCTGCCTGGAAAACCTTAGTATTCCTTCTACCTACCCAACTCCACCATACTGATTTACCTGTTACACACCTCACCCACTGCTCAACTTTCAGCATATTTCAATTAGTTGAAAGCTTACTTTTTAAAGGACTCAACTGGGAGTACTCCGCTTTGGAGGCATTTCAGTTGAGTGCTAATTAGCAACTAGCTGACTGTCAACTTTTTTTCTTGGAAGAGAGGGAAGGGTTGGTGATTCCCTTCTGAATTACCTGGCAATCAAATACATGTTGAAATTTATTCATTAACTTATAATAATCATCCCTAGCACTACTTTGGCAATTTTCATCTTCAAAGCACTTTATAAACATGCATAGAGACCCTGTGGTGATTAGCACTATGACAAAACTCTGCAACATTCTGCATAAGGGTCTCTGTCCCCATTTTACAGATGGGGAAGGTGAGGGAGAGCTGAATGACTGAGGAAGTCATTGGCCGAAATGTAGTTATACCTCAGGAAATTATGGCCTATGGATTTATATTTGGATCTTGCACAGCACAGACATACATGCTAAGCAGAATAAGTGATGGACTGACAGGAGAACTGGTGTGAAAGGGAATGATGCACGGAGAAAATCTGTGCCTGGTACCAAGGTGGGATTAATTTGACAGCAACTTGGATCTTGTAATTAGGCCTTTATCATATAACTGAGCCAAGCTCCCAACAAAGCTTATACAGCATTCACCTCATTGCTTTGAACCAGAAGTTACACCTTACTACAAAACAGGCAGAGCCACTCTGCTTTATTTATTCAATTATTTTATTACCGAGTCCAAACCAATAGCAGAAAGAAATGTATGCTGGAAAAGACTATTTTCTACACTGATTTTTCTAGACTCCTTTATTTCACGTTTCTAGCTTGTTCTTCATTCTTTACAAAGATTTGATCTTAAGTTTAAACCTTTGCACTTGCAAAACACAAGCCAAAACTTGCCAGGAAATGAAAGCATGCTGAATATGATCCATTGAGATTCTGGGTATCACTGCTGCAGGTACTCTCTGCACTGTTGTAGAATGTACACTTAACATATGAAAAGTGCAATCAGTTACCTGCATGCATATTTTGTAAACACAATACATTTTTTTTAATTTGGCCTTTAAAATTTAAGTTATTAATTTAAATTTTATACTGTGAAATGTTACCATGCTCTGCAGTGCCTGAATTTTGCCAAGGCCTTGTACGGCTGCATAAATGTGACTGAAATAACCAGGAGTTTTGCTTGGAAAATCTGATTATGCTGCAAGAGCAAAATGTTCCAGCTCATGAGGGCGAAAGACTGGCTGTGCCTCTCCTTTTAGTGAATAATGATTTTGCACAGAAAAATAGAGTCTAAGCAAAACACATACTGAATAAATCTTTATCTCTTCTATGTTATAAATTCTGTTCCTTCTGCATCTTATACCTTCTAGGCATGATAGTCAGCGACCTATATCCAAACAGTGACCAAAAAGGTGACCACGTATCTAACTCAGTATTTAAAACACACCAGATGCATCTTAAATGCATCTGACATGCACATATTGCAGAGAGTGTGCAAAAATGCTGACATCTCTGGAGAAGCAGCAGATCTGAGCTCCCTCTGAGTTGTACCTCAGCCCACATCAGGAGATGGAGTCCTCCCGGAGACGGGACACCACCAACCACCTACTCAATGGCAGCAGCTGCATCTCCCAGCTTCTGCTCTTATCGCTAGCTTTGATTTTTCATTCCAAGAGTGCATTCTGCTCTCTGCTGTCTGTTGTCTTCCCAGCATCATCCCACTGCACAGTTTCTGCAGTCCTGTGTGCCCATTTATACTGGTGTATTAACAACCTGCAGTTCTAGGAACAGCACAATGTTTCGAGTATGAAGTACAATAGCTTGTGGAATTTTATGTACATTTGTCCATAGTTCTTTGTGAAGTTTGGTGTTTGAGGTTCATTGATTTAGAAAGCTTTGTTTCTAATTAGAGAAACAGAAAAAAACCTCCAGCATAGTTTATTTCTGCCTGACACTGTACCCAGAGAACTGGCACAACACGTTGTTTCTAACAAGCCTTCTTCAGTGCAAGCATCCTAATAAATATTGCCTTGATTTCAACATCTGGTTCATATTAAATAAAACTACAGATGTGAATCCAATAAAGATAGAAATTTTGGAGGCAACATAAAAGGCTTTAAATTAACCAGCAAGACATTTGTGTTAATTTGCAAAAGCAAAAATGCAAGTAAAATTACCACAGGACCTGCAGTCGAACTTTCCTGTGTCTTAGCTAGAAAGGGTAGCACAACGGTGCCAATTATTTTAAAACCACCTCATCCTTAATGTGATATGAAATTTCAGACTGAGTTCAGGCAGGCTAGTTACAATTCTAACTCACACCATTCTACATTTTCGCATTTTTAAACTTAAAATCTTAAGATTTGGGGGAAGGATAAATGAAAGTGTATGAGAAGGGACATTTAGTCAGCTGAAGAATTATTACCATAATAAGGACAATTACAGGGCTGTTTTACATTAGCAGCATGAGCACTGAAAATTTTCTTGAGTCTTCATACAACCTTTGTATTTCATGTATATACATAAATTATAATCACAGCCTAGTTAGTAATATATGTTATATAGAGATCAAAACAAAGGAGGTGTTCACATGCAGTCAGTTGAGTCTATGCTAAAGTTTGCCATGAAAAACCCCAATAATTAAGTCCAATCATTTCACGTTTTGATGAACTGAGTTTAGATTTTCAGAACTTCTTTGCATTGTGGGACAAACCAAAGTGTTGCCAGCCATAACTAGGCTCACTTACAGTTTTCTAGTGGAGTAATAAAAAATCACAATGGGCTGTGGGTGTCAGGATGAGTATGTGTAGTCAAGTTTATNCCCCCCCGCCTCCTCTTCCAAAATTTTTATTTGCATGTGTTTGGTTTCTTCATGCATCTCCCACAACCATTCTTCAAAGGGAGTGTTCATTGAGATGAAGAGGCAAGAAGTTAGACTGTGGTAGGAGACTGGAATAGTGGGCTGAGCAACTGTACTAGCTATTTCTTAGGTTTTTACAGTATATGATGGTGCTAAATGAAGTTTAACAACCTGAAATTTAAGTTAATGATGTTTCCTGTAAGAAACCGAGAGCATATATCATGCGTACAGCTTGACATCATTTATTGCTAATTTCAGAATGGCATTTCCATAGGCATATTGTGCTCAAATCGTATTCTGCCGTTCCTACACTTATCCTAAAAGCATCAGATCAGTGGAATCTGGAGGTGCATATCGAAGCAGATAGACTCTCCAGTGTGTCTTGTGGAGCTGATTGACCAGCTGTCCAAATTGATCTCTCTAAAGTCCTACGTGTGAGTTCAGGTGCCCAGGTCATCTTCTGCTGGAAGGAGGTAAAGGGGCAGACAGCACGCCCCATTGTTTCCCAACACAGGGTTAGGACATCACTGCAAGGCTCACCCATGGGATCCTGAAATGTGCCTGTCCTACAGCGTAGACATAATTCTTGTCATACATTGCTTAACGCTAATTAGCTCGTACAGCAATGGACCACTGTTAGGGACAGGCTATTTCACAGAGGCTTGAAAGTATAGTTTGGTTCAGCCAATGGCACAGATACAAAGACGCTTATTTTACTAAATCCTAATGAAGCTTCCTCTTCTCCATCATCCTGCCCTGCATTCATCTCCCAAGCAAGTGAGTTTTCCCAATCCAAATTCACCTTTTTCTTTTCTATCCATTCTATTCAATTCTCAATTTTCATTTCCACCTAATAGCCCATTTCATCTTATCCTAAACCAGACTATTTCTATCTTCCCTTTAATTTCAGATATTTCTGAAACACCTACTAACTCTTCCCCTGCCACTGTTTTCAGAACTCTCCTCCTACCCAACATCTACTCTGCTTCAACACTGTTCCTCCATCTCACCAACATTTAGTCATCTTTCTTCAGACCTTGATAGGTCTCAGCACTTCTGGCAGAATGCTAGGGGAAGCTGCAGCACACAAACCTTGTTTGGTCACAGCAGTGCAATGATGTATTGTACGTCATCAATCCCACAGAAACCCTGACGTACATAAAATATGGTAATGGCAGCCAGCCCAGAAGAAAGTATCAGATCTGCTGATATTCTGCCAGGGTTTCATGGGAGATCAGGAAAGGTAAGAGGGAGTGCATGGGAAATCAGAGAGATAAGAAACTTGGAATTATATGGAAAGCAGTGCAGCCAGTCAAAAAGAGCTGGCCTTTTTGGTTTTGTTTATGTTTTTGAAAAGGCAGTGATTTAGGATAGAATAGTTTTATCTTATATGAAAGCAAAGTGCTGCAGGTTAAAGTATGATATCAGGTTCACTGTCAGTGTGAAGAAATACTGAAAGCTTACTCTACTGCTACTGTGATCAATCATCTGAATTCAGGTCACAATTCCTTGAAATATGCATTCAAGACTTGGATATAGTCAGAGGAAAAAGAGGAGGCAATGGTTTTTACGACATGATCTGTGGCTTGTAGTCATCAACCCAGAGTTGATGTCCATTTGCACGCTCAACCAACTCCCATTCTACTGTTAAGCCAAGTAGGTTACAAACTTCAGTTTCTCATGAAAGCTTAGTTTCTCACAAAAGCTTAGTAATTTTTTTTCAGGATATAGAAGGCTGTTGTGCCCCACCTTGTACATTTTTCCTACTTGAGAAACAATCTGAATTTTAGTTCCCTTAAATAATGCTCAAATAATGTCCTGGACATTTTTTTTCTTTTTTTGTTTTTACCATGACTCTATCTTACATCAAGCATTGAAGATCTTCCATGCAAAAAAAGATCATTTAACGGTATTGCCAGAACTAATCTGGAGACACACATGCAGAAAGCTCAGATGAGTTTTAGACAAATATCTGAAGTTTTGAATAATGATTTGAGTTAAAAACCCCGCCTTTACAGATTTCCTATTCTTGGTGAAAACTGGACAAAGGAAACCAAAGTAAAATGGGAACACTTACATCAAGTAATTAAAACCACATGAGATTGCATAGTTAAAGAAAAAATCTATCGTGCACAAAAGTTTTCTGTTGACTGTCATAAGGCATCAGTTACTTTTGATTCCAGGTTCACGTGTCTCGGCTGTCCTAAGCCCACTTCAAGGTGCCGGTTTCTAAAGGATGTTTTTTATGGCTGGGCTATGAGGTCCTGCTTCAGCTGCAGAAGGTCAAATGCTGTATAATTGCAAAGTGGGAGAAGACAGGCCACAGTGCAGTTTTTGTTTACTCTGATCCGCACTAGCTGCTGCATGGGACAGGATGTGTTTTGCTGGTCAGCTTAGAAACGCTGTATTTACAACTGCCATCTTATACAGTTAATCAGTCATTTTACACCCACATTCTGTTATTTTCACAATACTGGGTCCAAGGAAGCCCTTTGTTTTCCCATCTTCTGCAGCAAATGATGTGTGTAGCTTACAGAAAACAGTAATTTTAACTACTCATCATTCAGTTCTGAGAGTTAAGTACCTTTAATAAATCACATCTTCTGGAGCAATGTCCAAATGCAGACATTTAAAGACATGTTAATATCCATTATACTGAGTAGTATATTCCAGGCATATGCACTATGTATTGCCTGATTGACTTTGCAGAAGGTCTTTATAAAAGCATGTTTAAAAATCAGGTCAGGAATACCTTAGCCTGTATCTATCTTTCTATACTCCTTGGGGTTTGGGGGTTTTTTTGTCTGATGATGGTCCAACATAAAATACAGAGTCAAACCAGCAGAACCTGGTGTTCTCATCTCAGCCAGCTCTCATTATCACTTGGACATTGAATCATGCTCCTTCTTTTATGTTCTACATTTGGCTCCAGGACTTTTCCTGAAGGAAAGGAAGAGCAATACCCTCTTAAATTCCAAGGAATAACATAGTGTTTAGGACACACTCCTAGGAACCGATATATGGACATGTGAATCCCTTAAGCAGAAGAGGGCAAAAAAGCTAGGCTTCCCACTTTGTAACCACAGAGCAATTATGTAAACAACGGGTGGAAGGAGCACCACTCCTTATTTCGTGGAGACAGTGGGACAGTGAAACACATACCAAGAGAGTGTTGAACTTAATAATCAAAACCAACAGTGGTATACAATAGACCACCCAAAACACAGCTGTAACAGTTTTTCAGCTCTGCCATGGAAACAATGAATAGAAACAACAAGCAGAATAGTTTTGAAAATAGCATTTCTACTTTTCAAAGCAGAATTTTAAACTTTGAACCAACCAGGATAGTATTTAGAATCTTCTTGCAGCTATAATTTTTGCTGTATGAGGTCAACTGTGCTAACAGCACTGGAGAGGCGTAGACCCTAACAAAGTGATAGGTTAGTGTGCTGTGTAGGAGTTAGGTATGTTACAGAAGCTGCTTTAACTGGATATTTCCTGGTGTTTAAAGAATGACATTCAGAGGTAATGGCTGTCAGTACTTAGAAAAACCATCTTTTTATATCATACAGAGATTATTACATAGAAAAAAATATATTAGAATCATTTTGAACTCTTTCCATTTTCATTCTGCTCTAGAAATAATGAGCTTCCTGGTCTTGTTCCAAACCAAATCCGTAAAATTACGACTAGAGTAACTTTGCAGCCTTTCCCTAGCAGGCCTTGAAAGGTGTGGCAGCTGTGTACTGAGAAAAGATACAGTTGATCTGCATCCTAAGAGAAGCATAAGGTGCTCATATTTTAGATTTCCAGAGAACCTCTGCAAGACTCTGACCACACTCCCATGGGGTGGCCTGCGGGGTCACCTCCTTTCTACTGTTGCTGAGTATCAGTACTCAGGATTTTCTTACCACAGGGGAAAGACTCGAGAGAGCATATTCATCACTGGGTATCCCTCAGCCCATGCATGAACCTTGCCAGCCGTATCATATAATGCTTACTACACTTCATCCAAAAGCTGCACTGAATAAGAAATTAACTATTTTTTCATGAGCTCTTCCAAGAACTTCATCTGTACAGTGTGCCTCTCAAGTAGAGGCACCTCTTGCAGTACTGATGAGCTCCCCTGTTTTTTAGATAATAAGGCACAAGTGCTTCTGTTTTGCATGTGGGCTCTGAAGCATAGCAAGGTTAAGGCTAAAATTTGTTAATTCCTCAAGTTTAGAGTGCCTTAGTGATTAGATGCCCAACTTCAAATACCCGGGATTTGATTTCCTTGAGCTGTTGATAATCTGCCACTCCTTCAGATTTCATCTACAGTGAGAACTATCAGTGTTTCAGACACCTATGCCCTGATTTTCAGAAGTAAAGCCAAAGAGGAAATTATTTTCCTATCTATTAAAGCTTCACAAAAATACTTTTTTCCCCAGTCCAGGTTGGAGGAAACATTTGGTAGAAAGACTATCATCACCATGGGAAATGACTGGGTAGAGAAATCCTTTGCCTGAGCATAAAAGCCTGAAGAGCAAGTTTCTACCTTAAACCTGATTGTTAAACCCAAACCTTCTCTCAGTGTTCCCTACATCACAGTATTGGTTGCAGAGGGTGGTACTATCTCTTTCTCTTACATAAAAAATAAATTCCCTACTAAACTGAGAATTTCCATCAAAACCAAGGAGGAATTCAATCCTATTAAAAAAAACTTTTGATAAGGCAACACTGCCCTGTGACCACTTTCTTTCTTTTTACTCTCCCAAAATGTTTGGCAAAAAGAATCTAAATCTAAACTAGCTCTTATCTTAAACTTTGGCAGATGAAAAAGTGCTTTCAGAAGCTAGTTATCACACAGGAATAGAAACCAGTTCACTTAAGTTTTGGTGAGACATATAACCACAAAAGACCATCTGCCATATTCCTGCTGTCCTTTCTGCTCTGCAAGAGCAGAGCACTACGTATCTACTAACTTTGGCAAGTCATAATGCCGGGGGGAAGGGTTCCCAATGCCAGCTTCGTTCATTAAAAATCCACATTCCTTCTTTGAAAACCTTCCAGCCTGAGCCCTACACGAGGCAGACACTCAAGGAAAAATTAGGCTGGAGAGAAGGGTCCCGAATCCCATCCTTGTCGGAGCTGCAGTAAGGACAGGCAGAATTGAACAACTCAAGGCTGTTCAGGCTGTTTGCATCATTTGAAGACATTTAATGGTGTTTTAGGGGGGAAAATAAAGGAAAATGCTACTATGTGGTGCAACTTGTATGGCGTGTGTACAGTACTGTGACATTTAGGGGCAAGAGAGAAAAGGAGAATTATATGATACATTATACGTATTTCTGTAGTAATAAAAAGCTATAGTAATATAGATTCAAAGAGGCACAACACTTATTAACAAATTCAAGCTTTAATAAAAATGTAAGGACATTTCCCCCCCCCTTTACTTTAACTAGAGGAAAAAAAAAAAAAGACTAGCACTCTCCTAAACTTCTGTGCCCTCTCACCCTCAACATCTCAATCTCTGCTGAACACACATAGATCATGTCTGCCTCAGAACGTAAATACACAGCAGTGCAACAGAAGAATTAAAATTAACAGATGAGTCCAAGGAACAAAACCAGCTAACAAATGTATCTTGTTAGACTGCTGTCAGAGAACAAGATTTTTATCAGAAATGCTGTTTTTCAGAGGACCAGGATAATTTCCTCCTAATAAATTTCCATCTTATTGAGAGCGGCTAACGTTCTGCCAGTCAGAGGGAATCTCCCAAGGGTATGGCTCACGCAGTTCTCCTACCACTGGATTAGATATATGCACACATTTTAAAATACAGTAAGTACAGAGTACCTCTGAAAGTGCGTCTGGGTGTTTTTAAAAACACACAACAGTGATAGAAGTTTGCCCCGTTTTAAAAAAGATTCACTACTTTGTTTGTTGCAGTCTTTTCCCCTGAATTCAGAGGAAATGAGAGTGCATAATTCCACATTCCCTGGAAGGCAAAAGGAGAACATCCGTCTAAATAGTTTGTGGTGTTGTTTTGTAATTTCCATGAATCAAAGCATATTTTTTTTACTGCATCACCTATAATTTTTCAGAAATCTTTCTCCTTTCCCTTTAAAAATATTTAGAGGAAAAAAAGAACTGTGTGTCATAGGGTATTAGCTGATTAGTTCATTCAAACAGTGCTAATTATAGGTTTAATTGCTTAAATGTGAAAGTCATTTATTTAAATTAACTGCATCAAACATACAGTATGCTCAAAACCTGAAACATTTTGGTACTGGGAAGCAGGGTTATTTTCTGTAAACAGAACATGCAAAATATAAGATGAGAAACAATGTGCCTCTATGTACTGATCGGCAAACTCATTTAAACCCCAAACTCCCTCCTCCCCTGCCTCTGGGGTCGGAGAACAGCCTCATTTGAACAATGACTAATGGAATGCACTGAAATGTGCGGAGGGTTGAAAGGAGAAATACTATTCAAGCCAACAAACTCATTTCATTTGTGATTTAGAGGGGCGCTGCACCTTTCCCCTGAACTCCTCCTGAGAAAGAATGAATAGGCATCTCAAGGTTATGTAAAAAGGGGTATTTCGGGTGGAAAACTATATTGGTTTTTAAAATAATAAACGAAGAAATAAATAAAGGTTTGTTATGGCATAAAAATACTGCAGAGAAAAGATGTTTGAACCGCAACAAAAAGGTCTATAGTGACTATAGCAGTGGTGGAAAGAGCATGCTTGTGAATTAAAAAATATGCCGTATTAAATACACAGCATGAGAACTATGATCAGAGTGCAAAGATGGGCTCAGCTTTTTAATCTGGGGAAAAAAAAAAAAAGGAAGAAAAAGAAGAGAATTTTAAAGAACAGAAAACATTAGATAATTAACATACTGAAGAATGCCTGGCTGCCAATCCCTCCTTCTTCCTGTGTTGACAAAGGAATGCATATATACATATAGATAGACGTTTATTTTTTAAGAAAGAATATTTTTTAAGGAACAAAGAGATTCAGAAGCACTAGATTCCCCAGACATATCAGTTTTCATGTTCTGTATCTCTGTTCCGTCAGTAATCAAGTTGTATCTGAATGTTATTGCATTTTTCTAAACCTCCAAGTTGATATTAAGCCCCAGTATTCTCAACAACATTATGGAAGTACACACAGCAGCAGTGGCGAAGGCTGGTGGATGCAGAAAGCTCCTCTTAATTTAATAAGGGTTTTTAAACCGAACGCTATGCACCATTGACTATGCAGGAAAGCTATTTTTTGCTGCAAAAGTTCCCAGCTCATGAATATCCTTGTACGCTTCTCTGTGCACAGCCTCTCTCCGTGCCCCCTTTTCCTGCTGAGAGGGTCATATGGCCACAGGAGAGCCTGACCCCCTGTTTACATTTCACTGTGCAGATTACACAGGGAAGAATAATACTACAGCTGGTTACTGCTTACAATTATTTAATTGAATAAAATAAAAAACCAACCAGCACTTTAAAAGCTGAATTTATATAAATCCATCTGTCTCTGTGTCTCTTTCTCTTTCTCCATGTGCAACTTGCCATTTATTTTTCACTTCTAAATCTGATATACTCATTCATTACAAGCTCAGAGCTTCCTTTTTGGGTGGAGAGAAGGGTTGTACTTTTTGCTCCATGCAATGCAGAGCCTTAACTTGGAAAGATTAGAAAGTAAAAAATGTTTGGAAAACATTATGGCCATATTTTAGATAAGCAAAGTAAGGCAGGGAGAAGGTACAATCCTAACATCACGCAGCAGTCAGGGACAGAGGAAGCAATACGCTCCCATACTGGGGTCTGAGCCAACAGTTTAATCTCTAATTTTGAGAGACCCCTACTCTCCTGACACACAATGGTGCCCCCACAGAGAAGCAGGTTTGAGGATGTCTAAGAAAGAAACACAGCTAAACATAATAGCCCAAGCAAAAAAGCTCGAAAAAGATAGTATTGCAAATTCAGAAAGAAAGTCCTGTGTAGATTTTGCTAAGATTAAATTTAAATTGAGTGGATTTCCAATGTGATCAGGGAACAGCATGTTAAGGGAGAGAGTTGGAGACATATCCTCAGGGGATTTATGTGGTTATACCTCCAGATGATCCCACTGCAGTTGGAAAATGAGATACAAAGGGCTCTATTCTGCCCTCATTTACACAGCACTTAACTCTGATTTTCATGCCATTTAAACAAGAATGTCATGTAAAGTGTCTTGATCATTGAAAACGGTGCCAAATACATATTCTCCCCTCAAGATTACTGCATGCAATTCAGATCAAGGGACATTTACATGAGTAGAGCTGGCCTTTAAAAAAGAGGTACCGACATTAAAATAGAGGTTGCAAGGAAACTAATCTGAATTGACTTGTTTCTCAGATACTTAGCCAAAATAACCACATAAATTACAGTTTCTTTAGCAGTTTTGCATTTATATGTGTCAGAGCAAACTGGTATTTTTATACTAGACATACTTCATGTAAATGTCCAGGACACAAATGCAACGTTCAGAATGCTGTCCTTTAAGACTATCGTCTAATTTGCTAAGATATGTATATCTATAATATTGCCAGTGAGATGCAGGAAGAGGGATGCGTCACATCTTCCATTCATCATATGATATCATGGTAATATGTCTCTTCATTCCTAGGTGCTGTAAAAGCTTAGCATTTCACAGTTACAGAGTTATGTTGCCCTCTGGATAAAAGATGGAGAAATACATGGCAATGCTGACATTTGAAGGACAACTGTTCTACAATATGGTAAATACATGGTATGTTAGTCACCGCTTAGCTGTGCTGGTACATATTATAAGCAGGCTTGTTTTACCTTATTCCCATTATTTTAATCTTCAGCCACTTAAATGAACATGAACAGCTGAAAGGTATTATTGTACTCATGGTTGCATTTCAGTCATTGACTTTATTATCTCCTTATTAAACACCATACCTAAATTCAGGTGTGATACCAGCAGGTATGGTCCTCTTCTGGATAGGGCTGTACTTTAACAAAAACCTAAGCAGATTCTGTGATGGTACATGCTACAGGTATCCTTGAAAATCATAAGCAACTATGAATGCAAAAGGCAAGAGAAGGTCATGAGTCTCTTAACCTTTTTTTGACACTTCCTTGGGCTATGTCTGTATTGAATTTCGGTGCTGGGCAGAAGAACAGCCTAATCCAGCAAGTTCCCTTCCCCAGTTTTATGCATTTACATTGCTGTCTTTGGATACTGTAGACTGACCTAAGGGAGGGATAATACCCTGAAGCTCAAACCTTATACCTGAAACTAAGCAGAAGCCTTCATTTATGAAGTATGGATAGGAAGGAAACTAGGTCTTAAGGCTCAGCTTAGAAAATAAGGAGTAGTCTTTAATTAATCAATTACCTCTTCAATACACATTTTGACCCATTTCAATTTATGACTAGGTTTTTTTAAGTACTGTTTGTTGCTGTTGTGGTTTGTTGCATATCTGGCCACTCTAGAATCACGTTCTGTTTGGGAAATAGGTAAAGATAATGCAACAGGAATGTAGTTGGAACTATGCATTAGAGCAGCAGTGAAGCATTTTTGTACCCCTTTGTTTTCGATCTCTGCAAGTAATGCAGCAAATAGATTGTATGATGCATTATAAACTACAGGATACATAATAGCAACCATCATCACTACCTAAAATGATATAGAAGATAATGAGAAAACACTAGCAAATATTCAGTGAAAGCCAAATCTGAGATTTTGTGTCAACTTATTCCAGGAGTTAGTCCTAAAATAAAAGAACAGAAAAAAATATCATGTAGGCTACCTATAATCAAAACAAACCACAACATTACTATTATGTAATGGGTAAACCGAACAGCCAAAGATCTATTTTGATGCCAGATTTTGAGCAGTGTGTATACTTAGGAAACTAACAGCATGTTTGAAAAAATTCACGGACAGGTGTAAAAAAGGCAAAATTGCTACGCTGTTATTTTTTCTCTAGCCTATAGGCTGAACTTTGTGTCAACGTTCAGTGAGCACCCTTTTTTTTTTCCCTAAGAATTCTCCTTGTGCTTCACAGACTGAAAAAATGCAGGTATTTGTCAAAGTAAAAATAATGGCCACCGAGAAGGGAGAATGCGTTAGCTTTTCTTCCCCAATCTCAATTAATTTTCAGTTTGGGTTCATTGTGAGTTATGTAGGAGAGATTAGAGAGATTCCGGCCGTAGCGATTTTCCCCGCAAGGCACCTTTCTGTGTGCTATAAAGTGACCAAAAGATGGTGTAAGCTTGGAGTGAACATATGGTCTTCTTTTCCGCATATTGTCTAAGAATTTGTACAAACACAGGATGTATGTCTCAATTTCTAAAAGCCTCTTCTTTTATAAAAATAGAAAAGTTGGTAAAAATCAGGGCTAGCAAGGGAGTCTGGTACTGCTTTCTTAGTCAGTGAGTACTGACTTGATTTTTATATGTCTAAACGTTATTAACTTTACCGACATCAAAGAAGGCTCATACTCTTAACACAATGTGAAGAAAAAAGGTATCTGGCTGCACTGGCCTCGTGTTTCATTGTACTATCACATCACAAGCTGCTGCACTCATAGAAGAAATCGCATATCCTCCACACACACAAAAAGAGAAGAGAAATGTATATATAACAGTCTTTGAAAGTTCTGTAAATGCACATTAGGCACTGACTGCATTTCACTGGCACAACGCACGCCCCTCTGACAGCAAAGGCACAGTGTCATGTGTCTTTAGCAAAGACAATACAGAAGACAGAATTTAAAGTTGCCATTAGGGAGCACAAGTGAATAAGGAGTAATGTTTCTGGTGGGATCTCCCTTTGAATTTTTAAAGCACAATAATGTAACCAGAGCACCAGCTATTCTCTTCAGCCATATTGAGCACAGGTAGAGGGATCATCCTTAAAAATACGCCCAGTGAATCATTAATAGCTTACTTAGCTCCATTTTTATCTCAAATACTTGCAAAAGGGAAAAAAAAACAACAACCCAACATTAAAATAAACTATTCCCACTTAAAAGAATTGCACCATGATAAGAAATACACAGTTTTGTGCTTCCATAGTAGCGCTATAGAAGTGTCCTTCTGCACCTCGCTCAGTCCTTTTGGGCAAGAGGAGGACTTATAGAAGTCCCTCATGCATTCTGCCAGGCAGCCAGAGCCCTCGGGTTTGGGGGTTCGAACAGACAGCTTTAGACAGGCAAAGGCTTCTCCATTTAACTTTTCGTCAAATCCCTTGAGACCTAGATATGTACATTTTCCCACTCAAGTAGGGACACAAATCATGGATGGAAGGAGATGATTATTTGCCTCCAAAAATTGCTTGTAATGATAGGGAGTGGAGAACAGAAGAAATAGGACAAGTGGGGGATTTTTGTTGGGGTTTTTTCCCCCTGAAATACCTATCACAAATGTGGGACACAAGCACACATTAACTAGATAAACTCTTAGGTATTATGATTGTCTTAGTTATGTATGCACATACTTAATAGAACAGGGGCCACTGGACGCCATATTGCTACTAAAGACCTCTGTGTTCCTGTAAATACAACTAAAAGCATGATCACAGGGTTATGGCATATATCTCAAGCATTGCATGTGCATACATGCTATTTCAAAAATACTATGAGTTTCATTGCCAGGTATAACCTTCCACAAACACTGGACAAAAGTGTATATGTAGGTAGTAGTGCTTCAGTGGAATTGGCAGATTGCAGCTAATCTAATGGTGTAACATGATATGTGTTTTCTATTTAATATGTTGTGAGAAATATAAACACAGTTAAGTTTTTTATTTTTATTACTTTAATTTTCCCTTTTTCCCAATGTTCTTTCAGTAGCACAAACACTGAAAGCTGAATAAAACCTATAACATGATGTTTAAAATAGTTACCATTTTTGGGGAGTATTTTTTATGAGGTGGTAGAGATTGAGAGATTGTTTTCTAAATTAAGAGTCCAAGATTTATGTGCAATTTGAGTGGTACCTGGAAAATTGAAGGAGTGGGAAGGAGTGAAGGAAGTAATGCTGTTGTATTCCGAGGCAGAAATAAAAAGCTTTTGTTGTCAAATTCTTATTACCAAGATTTAATACTTTTCCTTATTTATTTGAGAAAATACTAAACTTGTTTATCTCAGTCTTGAAATACAGCTTGAAAAAGCCTGGGTGAGGCTATCAACTTAACCACTACCCTTTGATAAGGTAGCAACAGAAAAAAATGTCACATCCCTTGCGTACTGTGCTCAGATACCTGAAATTCCTCCACTAGCATGGAGTGGCACAGCATAGTAGCTAAAACACAAATCTTACAAAGTCAAGTATAAAGCTGAAGTAAATATGTGATATCCATATGGTTAGACTGCTACGAGCTCCAAGGTAATATAGAGGGAAGGTACAGGCTGCCTGTAACTCGTATCTCCCTGTACCATCTCCACTTCTCATTTAAATGCAAAGGAGTCTGGGCTGGCAGCTGGATTCAGGGCTAGACCTTCTCCCAAAGGCAACCCAAAGCTGCTGTATTATTCTACAGAGGTTCCTGTGGCACAGTCAGTAATGTCTTGCTATGTATGGAGAAACACCTACAGTCGTACAGGAAGAGCTATCGCTAATTCTGTGTGTCCTCTCGCTCAATCCCCATGGGAAGAGCTTGTGCTTTGGTTGGTAGAGTTTCAGAGTTGTGGTTGCTGTTGCTTTTGACATATGTATATTGTTAAATATTTACATTAGAGAGGATGGGGTCAAAGAACAGTGGCTTGCAACTGGAGCAGAAGGCAGTGAGGTCTGTGGGGATTTTTTAAGTTTCCAGAGTTCATTCCAGTTTGAAACCAGCCCTGGAGAAAGTTATCCTCTCCATAGGGCAGAGGGAAGATTTCCCCTTAACATGAGAGTGCTCTGTTTTTCAGGGAAGTGTAGTGAGGAACAAATCCCTTCCACATCTTTTACATATCCTGGACAAGGCAACGAAGTATAAGGTTGACTATAAGCAACAGCTCCGTGAATCTGATTTAAAAACTAAGGGGAAGCCAGTGCAAGCATCAGAGGGCAGATCTGATATGCTCACAGTGGGTTGCCTTGTTGAGAATATATTTTTTAAAAAGTCTCTCTTCTTGGAGACACTTACATGCTGAAGACAACCTAATGGGTATCATACATGTTCAGAGTTCATGCAAGAGTAACAAATGTACAAGTATCTGAGTGTAGATCCTCAGTTGGAGATGGCAGCGAGTGTTCAATGCATAACCTGAATTCTGGGGGTTTCACTGTTGGCGAGGGATTCAATAACAATGTCAACCTGTAGCCTGAGTTCAACAGTTCCTTGATGTATGCATTGACGTACACAAGAAGGTAAAGAAAGGACACCTGTAGATAATGGGTGGCCAGTTGGCACTACAGAAGTACAACACCCTACCTAGTCCATCCTGTGGGACTGGGCTGTTTTCTGCCCTCCTGGGAGGCAAGTGCAGCCTTGGGACCATATCGCATCACAAAACCAAACCTGCATTTACATGTCTTTCAAAAATGCATGCATTACATTTTCTTTCAAAATTACAGGTTTAGTAGTGTGGAATAGGTGCCTTCAGGATGCTATTATTCCTTGGCCAAAGTTACTGATAACTTACCATAATGACTCACCCAGCAGGTCCCCACTGTTCCTACAAATGAATCACTTTCAACATTCTGCTTTTGTCCTTCTTCCCAATGTAATTATTCCTGAAAATAATCTCTCATCGAGTAAGCAAAACCTGGGCAGGGCCACTCAAATTCCATTAAAATGAATATAGCATTTTCTGAAATCAACTATTTCTTCTTCTTTTCATGCTTCAATTTTCAGCTTTCCTTCAAATTCACATTCCATGCCTGGTGCATTTTAACTCAAAGACTTTATATTTAATAGATTATTATCCTCCCTGTCTTGTTATTTGTTCAAAAGTTGTCAAAAAAATTCCATAGCTATTTCTTAAGAAAAAAGGACCAAAGTTTATTTCTTCTAAAATATTAAACTTCAGCCATTTTAAAACATACATCCTATTTCATATTCATGCCACACAGCGTAAGCCTCTTTTTGTAGTCCTTTAAGTGTTAACATCTAATTTTAACAAAGTTTAAGTAATTTATTTTACTATACATCCATAAATATTAGGATTTCAAGATAAAATATTTAATTTTCATTTTCTCAGTTTCTAGAGGGAATAAACAGGTTATGAACTGACTATAGATACATCCTAGTAAAAATCTTGTATTATCAAAAAACTCCTGATATTTTCAGATTTTTCAGAAAACAACTCTTCTGAAGAGCTGAATGTAGCAATTAAACAGAGGCACCTGGAAACTAGCCCACAGGAAAGAGTTCATCTGTAATACACAAAACAGTGCTGCAAAATAGTTACATGTGACCTGCTTATTACTTATCCCTTTATTTGGGCAAATAAACTCAGTTGTGTTTCACTCGGGAAGTAGAGAGTAGAATTTGTAGAAAACATCACTTCATGCCTACATACAAATACCTTGCCATGTTGCAATTTGACAATGTGACAGCATGAACAGTCATGAAAAACCCGGACAAATGAGCTTCTAGCAGTTGCCTTCTTTTCCTGTGAGTTTTAGAAATGCATTTTATGGCAGTAGCAGCAACTGCGCATTTATTTTAGCTGATCCAAATAATGTATTACTGGCTAATTAGGGAAGAGATATTTACTTACAATCTTGCAGACATAGTTTACTAAACGCTTCCATTTACTGTTCAGTATAGTTAAAATTTTAGTACTTCTGATATGGTACCAAACAAGCTTAAACAACTGTGACAGCTGGAAAGAGGCAGATTTTTTTTATTTTACTATTTTGCAAGTTTAAATTAAATACCCGCAGTTGAGGCAGTCTCATAAAAAATCATAAAACTCTTCTATGGTAGAAAGTAGAGCCAAAATAATGTTATTTTTAAAGAAGAATTTGCAAGAAAGTTTAGACTACTTAAAAACAATACAAAACATCCACTTTTTCACAGGTACAGGGACTGTGGGAGATGGATCAGAGACTGGAAGACAGAAAATAGCCTCTTAACATGCAGGCATACACAAACCACAAACATGCTAATACAAATTCTAGCCATTGAGCAACATATATATTACCAGTAGTGCCACAAGTGTATCTCAAAGCCCTTACTGAGCGTCCCACTGTGTCAGAACGAACAAGAGAAGAAGATGGGTGCCAATTCATGTGGGGAAGTGGATTAAGCTGGAACGGTTACAGGAATTCATGCTCTGCACTCTGTGTCCCACCTCTTTCAGAAGTCGGTGTCCCCAGAGCAAGGGCACATGGAATTTCCACAACCTGCAGCCAACATTTTAATCTGAACCATAATTAGAGGTTTTTTGAAAGAAGATCTTGCTCCACAACTAGACACAAGCAGCCTATGTGAGGGTTAATAATACCTGAATTAAAATAGGTTTAAACCTCTGAAAGACAGACATCTTTGCTCATCTAAAAAAGATTTTGCTATTCTTGGTGTTCTATCTCCTAAATAGAACAGTAAAACCAAAACCCTACTCTGTGTGTATATAGCTGGTGAAAATTGTTTTGGAAAGCCTAGAGTAAGAAGCCTGGATATCAGAAGAGACTGATAAATTATCTTAGGACCCAAGAGCAAAGCTGTTGGTCTGGTTTGCATTTGACAGACCCAGAGACTGGGAACTAACTGTTACAAGATGGAAATGTCTCACTTTTCTTCCTGTACTTAAACTGGTAAAATTTACCTACCTTATATAACTCGTGAGAAATTTAATTGCAAAGGAATTTAATTGCATTTTATTCTAGCTCCATGTCTTTGCTAGCCCTTGTCTTTGCTAAGATTAGTGTTGGCTGGGGAAAGTGGTGGAATAAGATGTTCTCAGTGAATAGTAAATTTGCTGCAGAATGCACTTCCATGGGGAAACAAATAGGTTTGCTCACAAAAATCGAAGGAAATTTTTATATCTAAAATTGTTAATAATGTTGAATATTAATTTTAAAAATAGCTTTTTTACTTTGACATGTGTCTTAAAAGGAGTTAAAGAATTTAAAATGAAATTAAATGTTTTATCTGAGGTTCTTCTAGCAGTTTTAATCATTTATTTCCCCCAAAGCAGGCAAATTTTTGTTTGAATACTGGATCAGACCTTTAAAATCAGTTATTTGCCTAGCCCAGTTAAAAACTTAGTTGCTTCCAGTGAGAAGAAATCTGGCAACCCGACTAAGAGTGCAGGGAACATCTATAACTAATCTCCCAAAGAGGATGTGGACAAATAAGTATATGCTCTCCTAGTGCTCTGTATTGCCAGTAGACCTTGGTATCAAACACAACACAAGAAATCAAAGAGCAGAAAGAGCCAGGAGCATGGATCACAGTACCTTGCTAAGGGAAGATGCCTCCCATTCATCTCTGGCATTCAAGACCAGCCAAAACTCAGCATTCAGAGATAAGAGTGCGGACATTTGAAGGAAGAGAGCAAAATGCAAAATATATTGTGTTGTAAAACAAGTGACACTCATCCACTAGCAAATTGCCAACATGTCATTCCTAATTTGCTATCTAGTTTTATACTATGTGTGCGGGTAGATCAGGCCTCTTTCACTTATATGTGCAGAACCTAGGGCAAAAATAATATTAAATGCATAAAGTGTGAACTTGAATTTCTGTTTCTGTTGCTCTAGTTTACCTGCCCAGTTGTGTTTGGGGAACTTTTTGATGAAAATATCATTTTCAAGCCTTAAAAGCTCAGGATTGCTGTAAGATTTCCAAAACCTTAGAATTTGTCAAAAGCTTTGCTGTGCATCTTTTGAGGATTCTCTTTGGTCAGCATTGACCCAAAGTTAGCTTCATTTCAAATTCGTACACACATTCACACGTCTTCTGTAGGATAAAATCAAACTTGCAATCACCAAAGGGCTGTAAGTAACATGAGAGAGTCAGCTCTAAAATATGTAAAGGAAATGAAAAAGAAAGTAGTAAACCTACGTAATGAGAGGATGTTATTAAACGTCCATTAGATTTAGAAGTGTTTGTTTTCATTATGTCTCTCATACTGGTTTAAAATGGGCCAAATCCAAATGTAGAGGCATATGCCTTCAAGAGAATTCTCTGTCTTCAGAGAATTCACTAACGGGAAAGCTTTAAGAGCCATTGAGTTAGTCCTTGGATTTGGAATTGATGTATCTGCCCTTTGCATCTTTAAGATGTTGCACAAACTACCTTAATTACTAAATAAAACAGTTCAGTTCTCAGAGGAGAATTATTATGTATTTGGCTAAAGGAAAGGGAATCTCATGAAGCAATCTAAATGCCTTCAGGTAATGCAAGCACAATTGCTAGTGAGTTACGTGCATGCAATTCAGAGCAAATTTTGGGCCCATTTGATGCAATTAAGTATTATTTATTTTTTTCCCCTAATAGATCAGTAAAAAAAAAAAAAAGATGCTGCACAATGATGTAGAATCTGCCCTTCTGCACCAAAATGAATGAGACTGTAGTTCGTCAAGCATAGACTATTCTGCTTCCCCTAAATAGCATGATGCTAGATAATGATCATGACCAGAATATTTCTAAATAAGCGTCCACAAAATACTGCATAACACAGTGGTATGAACCTGAGCATTTCATATACTCCGTTAAAACTGTCAGTGAGGTAGGGAACCCATAACTACCATCTGAAAGATGGTTCCTGCGAAGAGGGATGGCAGTGATCCATGATGGTTTCTCTGGTGGCATTTAGTTTCAGGCTTCCCGTTGAAGACTGATGCCTGGAGAGAGGCTGACGGCAGAACCCCCTGCTTGGGAGTTCTGTAGATCCGCAAACAAGGTTCTATGACAAATGCTGTAGCATCAGTGACAAAAGCAAACGTACCTAACAATAAAAGGCTCCACTTTCAGCCAAATAGCTATATTGTTCCATGTTCATGGGAAAAGAATCAGAAATTCAAGCTTTGTGAGGTTCAGCTCAAACACACATGTGAGGTTCCCCACCTCTTGCTGGGGATTATTTACCCCAATGCGAGGAAGGTAACAAGGCATGGAAAGCCTCTGCTCAACAGGTTGAAAAGCCACAAGGCTTCCTTCCTGTCTGCCTTTCCCCCAAAAAGTGAATGGGAGATAAATGCCTGTTTCTTCTTAAAATCAGCTTCAGAGAAGCAAATGAACGTATTCAGGTATTTAAAATACAAGTTTAAATTCTGTCCCAAACTCCTTCTACTCAAACTTGTTTCCTTCCAGGGCAGCTGCATGCATTTCTTTCTTCCAACAGAGACCTTTTTAATTCCTCATTGCTGTCAGTTTCTTTTTATTTCAGAAGTGAAGCTGTGACAGGGAGTGGGCGTGGGAGCCATGTGACGGGAGGTTGTGCAGGCAAAGAGATTGCTAAAGACATGCCGAGCTCCCTGCCGCTGGTTGTGGAGCTGCCTCCCAGCCCTGTGCTCACCCGGCCACCGCAGGCAGCGAGGCACCCACCTACCTCCCCTCTGGATGTGGAGCAACAAGCACATGAAAGCAGCCAAATCTCCCTTTCCCCCTCCCCACAGTATCGGTAAGGAATATGAAGTATCTGTTTTACAAATGCAATTTTACCTGCTCTTTTTTTTAACCAGCAGGTTTTCTTAAGAGGAAAAAGATCCTAAATTACCACAGAGACCATTTCATGTCTAAAGTAAATCTTTTCTCTGTTCTCATTTATGCTGGTTTGTTTGTCGGCCTGAAAAGCCACAAAGCGGAGTGTGTGACAAAAGAAGATGAAGCACGGTCTGCAGGGACAGGCAGAACATGGTAGCACAATGCTACCGAGGAGAGGACGCGCACGGGGGCAGGATTTTCCTTTTTTAGGCCACTAGCTGGAGCCTCATTTATCCCAAGGTTGGTTGGTTGGTTGGTTGGTAGGTTTGCTTGTTTATTTATTGAATGTATCTTAGTCTAGTGAAAAACCACAGTGATGCTCCTAAAGCTGCCCCTCTGGGTTCTGCAGGAATCCATCCTGGCAGACAGATCTGCAGACTTGGAGGAAGTTCAAGTATTTTTCAGTATATCAACAAATATGACAAGAAATCCCACTATATTCTGAGTGATGCCATAATAATAAGTGAGGAAGAAAGTAGTAACATTAGATAATCCCCATAGAAGACTAACTCTTTGATCTGCAGCATTTACATGCATGCCTTTACACTTTGTACGTTGTAAGCATTTGATTTCTTACCAACAAAATACAGCTACAACCTCCACTTGAATGTTCCAGAAATAAAATTCCCCTTGATCCAGTTATATGCCTTCTAAGCACTGAGGGAGAAAACTGAGGCCTCAGATGACCACGATGAGTAAATGAACAAGTTATCAGACAAATGCCAAGAACTAATAATGTCTATTTAGTTTAGCTGCTTCTAAATATTAAGTCAATTATGGTCCTGCTTTCTCTTTACAAGAAGTATTTTCACAATTTTAATACTTTATCTCCAAACATGTAGGCAAGCCTCACACCAGGGCTTGTGTAGATAGGGAGCGTTAATAAGAACATTTTCATCGCCCCATTTCTGTCTGGTATGGGAACTAACCCTACTTTTACAAATAAATTTTGCATCAATTCATGTGAAAAAAAATTCTTTCTCCCTCGTGTCCTTGACCTCCCCCTTGGCCTAGATTTCTTTTGATTTTATTCTGTCCAGGAAACATTCACATACTTGAGCAAATGGGAAATAATGAGCTATGACCTCTCGCGATACTGCTTGTCTGGTTACATCAGTGGATTTTCAGCAAGGGAGCCATTTCAATGGGTGTCAGTGTAAAGGAAATGACTCACTAGGCTGGCTTATAGCTGCTTGTAACTACAGAGACTGTTAACTAAATCCTAAATAAATAGCAATAAATAATTGAAAATAAATCATGTTTCATTGCTAGCACTAAAATTCAGTACACGTATTATTAAAAGTAAATGGATGCAAATAATCAAAAGTCTCTGAGCAACAATTTTTTTTAAAACAAAGAACTGGAATTTTTAATAACCATGAAGAAAATAGAGGAAGAAACAAAGAGAAAAAGCCAAAAAGAAGACATTTTCCTAGGCTGTAATGCCAGAGTCATTTTTTCACAGGCTTTACATCACAGAGAGCTCCGATTCAGAAGATATTGAAAATGTATGTCTCCAGAATACACCCATCACCTTTCAAGATTTCAAGCAGGGTTTATTCATGGTTGGGAGCAGCAGCAGTAAAAGGAAGCAGTTAGAATCAGGACACATTCCTGGGACATTATAATGCATATTACACATTGTCTCAGCTTGACTGTGAACAACGCACTTGAAAATGAACATCAGCTAATTAGTTGCATACCATAGAGGAGGCTTGAGCCTATTTCATTTACTGCACAAATGATTTCAGACTTTTTTTCTTCAACCCAGAAGAGACATATCCCTCTACCCCTTTCTTGGATGTGGAATTTTACATGTGACATGGCGATGCAATCTGGAACAAAACAGAAACCCTGGAAAGCTACAGACATAAAAATAGTGAGAAGAGAATTTTAGCTTCCTTTCTGCTTAAGCAAGTGTCTGAGTAACTGAAATCTGGTTCCTGCTAAGGAAGTTTGCATCTACACCACAAATGGCACTGCAGTGTAGACATACCCTAGGCAGCTGGAAAAAAAAAAAAAAGGCAGCTCACTGGTACCACATACTATTTAATTATAACAGCACGCAGTTTAGCTTCTCATCCATATGGATACCCCACCGTGAATTCAGTGTTGCTGTGGGTTCTTAAACTCGTCTCTGACCAAGTTCACTTAAAACCCAGTTAATACCTTTACACTGCAGTCAAGTCTGCCATAGATGTACCCTAAGCTTATGCTTTTCTAGGCTAAGCTCTCATCAAACCCATTCCAATGATGCCACCACATTTGAGATATAACTACTCCAGTTTCCCCTCTGACAGACCACAAAAAAGATAGTGAAAAATTGAAGTCCAAGATGGTAAGGGCGACAGCAGTCTTCTGCTAGCTCTGTGCAACAGCTCTCATAAGAGGCAGCTGGCTACTGGGAAGCTCTGTGAGTGCTATAATATAAATATAATGAAATGACAAGGTTCTGCCATCTCTCATCCTTGTCACTAATTGCATACTTTCACAGCTCTCTCTGAGCCCTAAAACTCTGTAAATACCAGAAATGTGAAAGTTTTAGAAGATGACTAACAGCCTGAGAAAAGTTGGAGTTACAGATTGGGAAGGCATAAAATGGAAATAATGTGTGACTGCAAAAGAGGCCTTTTTTAGTTATTCCTACTGCTCCCGTATAACTTAGGCAAAGTGTGCAGCAAAGTCATGCTCAGTGGACACAAGCTAACTAGTTGTTCTGCAAGGCCAAGCTGAAAGCCTCCATGTCCTGTGGTGCTGACCCTGTGGTGACCACCTAGACCACTTACCCCACGCCTACCAAAAAACCGAAAACGCCTCTCCACATCTGAGCACACTAAGTGTGTACTGAGTGTGTACTAAGGGAACTTTGCTACTAAAGCAAGCCGCCTGTTCTCATGCACACAAGCACAGCTTTTCAATAAAAGTTGCTGAACATCACAGTAATTGTATCAAATAACCCAGCATTTGATTCCGTTGATGATTACAGAAGTTTAGCAAGTGATACGGCTAATAGCAGCAGTTCAACAAGGCCAGTATGTGACTGTATGTCATACTGGCGCTTCAAGCATATAACAGCATTTTTCATGTAAACTGAACAGGGAAAGAGAAAAGCTTCAGAGAGGAACTTGAACATTCTTCTTTTTTCTGTCTCACTCATTGGTCAACAACATAGGAATTAAAATTGGAAAAATAAACTATTGCTGAAATATGGCTACATGGAGCTAACAGGAGCCCCACATTCATCAGCTATGAAGGGGTTGATCTAATGTCTAGATGTTATTGACAACTAGGAAGTATAGCTAGGGAAGAGGATCTGTGAATCAAGGGAAATTCCCTCTTTGCTGAAGTGAGCTCCTATCCAATTTTTGAGTAAATTCATTGGACAATTATGTTGCTTTTGCCCCCAAAGTAGCCTTCTCTCATATCAGGATGGTGTTTCCTCTCAAGTATTCATACAACAAATACAATGTAAGCTTTCTCTAGCTTTGTTTGTAATCCATATATTGGGAGGAAAAAGGAAATATGCTTATACTTAAAGAATTTCAAAATTCGTTTTCTACTCCTAAAACTAAGGTACAGTCTGACATCAGAGCTATGTCACTATTTTTTTCTCAGGAATGACAATAGATTGTAGTTGTCAGTCTGAATTTTTTTGAAGTAGTTCTCTCTAAAATAAAATCTTTCAAAGCTAGAAAATGACATTTGAATTTCTTGTCCTTTGATTTCTCTCCCCTTGCTAATGCTCTCAGTTTTGTTGTCATGAGAACATAGACACTAAATCCCCTAGAGTGAACCTTCATGGCACCTTTTTTGATACAGTAGATTGGACGTTTCTTACTCTTTATCATTTGATCTCTGAAACAGTTTGTTAAGTTTTCCTCCAAAGAAATGTTTTTATTGATTGCTTCTATGGCTGTGAAACATATTTTCTATATTAACAGAAATATTTGCATTTTGTGTTTGTAAGTTCAGCAGTAGACCTCTAATAGCACAATTTTATTTTTTCTTCCAACTAATGTCTATATTAAGGATCTCCAAACCTTTAAGGAAAGCATTTTTAAATCAATTATGTTGTTTTTCAAGAGGGAGGCAAGGTGAAGAACTGAGAATCCAAGTTAAATTCTATTTACTCTTTCATGATCATTGACACATTCACAAGTGATTGGCTTGGAAAAGTCCAGACAGAATGAACTGAGGAATGAAACCGAGGAGTTTGAATCAGAGAAATAAATTAAAGAGAGACACTGCATAAGAATAATAATAACTTCTAACCATGATTTAACTGTTGTAGCGGTGGTGTAGTGCACATGAGAAATAACACATAAATATCTAATAGGGTTCAAAAAAAGTGATAGAAATGGAACACCAGCAGTATTATCTGTTACATACTGATGGAATGAGAGAACTGGAAAGTAAAATATTGAGTATATTTTTCTGTACTGTTTATGTTGGATAGGAAGCTAGGAAAGGTCTCAAGAAGAATATTTTCCCATCTTAAGAAGTCTCAGGGACTTCAGAGTGTTATGCTTGCCTGTGATACTCTAATCACTAGAGATTAACAATACGGATATTCATTAAAGAAAATCCAAATAGGTTTCCTTGGATTAAGGAATGCAGGATTAGACTCATGATCTCTCTGTTTCAAAAAAAACAAACAAACAAACAAAAAAAAAACCTACCACAGAAAAGCAGTTCACATTGATCAGTTATGATCTTTGCATCTTCTGTAATTACATCAAGCAGAGCACACCTTGTTTGGGAGATGCACATGCATAAATATTGACAGAACATGGCTTAATGCCATCATTAACTCTTCTCTAAGGAGAAGTCAAAGCAGAAGTGAAGAAAGAACAGCAAAGTTTTGCAACATTTCCTTGTCAGTTATACAGCAAATTAAATTAAATAAATTATTTTCAGAGTCAGAGACAAAGCTAATATTGTTATTTTAAGCTTGGACTGGATAGGAGCAAGCGGCAGCTCATACAAGTGGAAGCAATAGTCAGAATACCACGGTCTCCTTCTGCCACTAACTGGAGCAATGTATGCTGCTCTCCATCTCCCTAAACTAAAGCAAGGTCTTTCCCATGAATGATTGATACCTTTTTTATTGTTAGAGTTCAGAGAATACAACTGCAAGGCACGAAAACATACATAGAGGTTGGGGTTTTTTTACATAACTATTGGGTGCTGTATGATTTCAAAAGCTACACTCAGACTCACCTTAGAGAAATGATAATCTTTCAAAAATGAAGAAGAACGAAGGAAAAGCTATCAGTGGTGAGACCTTCAGGAGAGAGCCTCTGGTCAGTCTGACTTTGAAGAGGAATGTCCACTTTGCACATTAAGCAGGACTGTTCAGTGCACTTTAGTTTAAGAAGATGCAGCTCTATTCTTTGTCCACGTTATATTTAGTTTTCTCAGAACCATTTCTTTGCATAGACTATACAGATTTCAGCCATTTGTAGCCATTTGTCACGTGTTGCTAGAGCAATATGCATAATTATGTGTATTCTGCTTGTGAATGGAAGAGAAGATGAACCCAGACCTGGGTGTTAGAAAACAGTTCCAGCTAGTCCAAGCTGAGCAGAGTTCTAGCTAGAGAATTCTGTGATTCCCTTACTGGATAGAGATCTTTGGGAAAGAAGTGTTACTTCAGGCTTCAGCTTCAATAGCACAATATTCTATAACATAAACTTCTATAGCATGTACATCCGACCCACACAAAGTCAAAAAAAAAAAACCCCAAAAAAACCAAAAATCCCCCAAAAACCAAACAACTCCAAAACACAGAAGAAAGCAGAAATAGGGAAAGGATTTTTAAACCTATTTTTTGCTATCAAGCAAACTCAGAACAACATCGTAGAAATGAAGAAGTGGATTTTAGCTCCTTTCTAGTACCAGTTGCCTCTGTAATAATTTCAAAATGATAAAAACATTTTTGTGGTAAGAATGAGGGCTCTCCAGTGAGAGTATTGAAGACATGAAGACATTAGAAACATTTGCAGCCACTTCATTGATTTTTAAAAGAAACCTAAAAAATGCAATTCTGTCAGCTAATTAAAATGGTTCTTTCCAGTTGCACTGAATTTCTTTTGGAGGATCATTACTTTCCTTGCAGCATTTTGCTACTTTTTTTTTAAGGTTTCAGATTAAGGGAAGAAAAGTTGAGGGGAGACAATAAAACTGTACAGTATCACCAGTTTACATCAGAGCACGGACCGTTTGGTACAGCCAGTTAAAGCAAATGCCATCAATTGAGGCAGGACTTGAATGCTTTCTGATGAAAAAGTCTTATGGACTAGTATTTCCAGAAAGAATAATATCATAAACTATACAAATAAAGGAAGTGATATTTACCTTTCTTCTTATGTCACATATTAAAAAGAAATAGTTACGAAGGATAAAGTTTACAGTTCCTCTTATCTACTCTACAGGGGACAGCTGCTGACCCTGTCATTGTGCAGTACTTGTTAGTATTAGTTCTTACTGGTATTCCCTAGGCACAAATGTGATTAAAAAGACTTCGCAAAGGTCACTGGGCAGAACATCTATTCTCTGTCCTAAGACATGAATTACAAAAAAATAAAGCACAAAGAAGGTGACTGAACCACTGACAAAGCAGAGGTACAGGACTTTGCAGACATGAACTCAACACCCTGCTCTGCTCTGGCAAGACAGGCAGATGGAGATAAATGTCTTCAGTAAGTCTTCAACATGCCTAAGCATTTCAGCATTATTTTTTTTTAAATCCCATTTGATATTCCTCTGCTTTCTCAAGTGTCTAGACATCTCTGAAAACCTGTTACTTAGTCTCCTGAAGGGATAGCAATATTACCTTATTTAGGTGCTGACTCTCCTGAGCAGTCATTTCAGAGGCTGTAGAGTACGAGTCAGCATGGCTAAGTTAACAACCTAACCTTTTTTACAGCCTATACTGGAATACAAGGCAACAAAATAGGCTTAACTTAGACAATTAAAGCTGGACGGTATGAATTATATTCAGTTTTCAAAGTGTAGCTAATACTCACTCAAAGAGGCCTGGGGCAGATTCACACATTAAAGGGTATGAAACTCATATATTATGGTAATGGGAAACATGAAAATAGACAAAGATAAATAACCACATTTGAAGAGTGCACTCCATAAATCTCTTAAACATAAAGACAATTATTACAATATTTTAAAAATATATTTAAAAGTTAACCTTGTAGGATAGCACCAAAAATTCTGATATTATTTATTTTAATTATTTACTGAGATGAGAATGTTGAATTGGAACTGAATTAATTACTGCATTAACAATTAGAAGAATCAAATTTCTGTTGTTCCTAATCATTGGGGCTGAACAAATAAACCCATTCATAGTTGCAACATTCCCTGGCGCTCCTTCGTTTAGCGCAGAGCCTCCAAGAGCCTCTAGCCTGCACTCCTGGGTTAATAAACTCTGCTAAGACATGCGTAGGGACAGGGAAATTGTGTCCACACCTCTGCCAAAGCTCATCCACCAACCAGGTAATCTGCCTGCTGGTAATGGACAGTTGACTATAATTGCTTATGTTTTTTATAAGTATATAAACTAGAGACAGATAAAATGAGACAAAGGGAATGTCTCAGATGAAATCAGATGTAACCTTTTCAAAATGGGAAGCATTTCAGTGCTTTTAATTAGAAGACTAGGAACAAGAGTTAAATAAGCTTGGAGATACCTGCTCTTTCAGCTGAGCCTGGTGAGCTGGTAGGAAACTTTTAGAAGCCTGCCTGCTTTACAGCACATAGGTTTTATAGCCTCTCACTCCATTAAAAAAATAAATAAATTAGAAGCCCCAAGGCAGCCACATATTTAGAAGCAATGAAAACGCAACTTGTCTACCTTTAACGCATTTAAAGGCAAATGTATTTGGGCTTACAATCCAGAAATGAAAGCACAGCAGAATGAATTAAAACATTGTGACTTTGCTGTAATCTCTCTTGCTGCTCATGGCACAAGTCTGAAGATCAAGAATTCATTCTGTGTTTCTTAATATTTAATACAAATAAAGAATCTCAGTGCTAAAAAAATTAACATTGTGAACAAACGTATCTCATTACAATGTCAAAATACGTAAAACCACTGTTGACCATTCCAGGGGAGTCAAAACCAATTAGTTGTATCAGAAAATCTACCAGACTACAAAACAGAGAGGCTTGTGAACTTCTGCAATTGGTTCAGAGATTAAAGAAAATGCAACACAGCATGGGGACATGGAGTAAAGTGAATGTATTTAGAAAAACTCCAAGGGAACTAAGACATTCATGCCCAATTTCAAAACTTACCAAAGTTTAGTAGGCTTTCTTTTCAGTTTAGAACTGACTTTCTAAGCAATTTTAGACTTTCTCTTTCTATAAATAAAATCATGCTCCTAACCCAAAATTTATAGTTCATTTCACAAAATTGATGACCAGTGCAGGACTCTGTCAAGAGAATAATCTTTTCTTTCACCCCTTTGTATCCCTGTTCATAGTTTTAGACACAACGTGAATCCCAGAACGGAAAGAAGACAACCTAGTCTGAAAGTATAACCATTTCTGAGTCTTAACTGTAGCTTGAATTCTCATTTTAAAAAAAAAAAAAATCTAAAAAAATACTTCTCTGCCTCTTTGTTTCAATGACTGCTACTGGATATGTAGATAGGTCTCAAGCTACAGGTTGGATATGGAAAAGGTGCTATTTCTTAGTATGCACATCACATATAGCACAAGACATGTATGATCACAAAGTAAACTCAACCAGAGACATTTTTAATAAACACTTGTTAATTGGAGAAATGTGTTAGCCCAGGACTGCATGCAGTCCTGATCTCATACAGTGCAGACTGGAATCACTTTCATCATAGAAATACTAGGTGAATAAAAGATCAAGCTAAAACAAGGTATATCACTAATAAACTCAAAATACATAAGCTTTATGTTCCCTTCTCTCCATGTGCATTTTCTAAGTACATTTATGTATGTATTAGTTGTTGTCTTTCAATCCTGGCAAGTATCCAGCATTGCCTGTCTGTAGGAAATGTTCAGCAACACCCACGACTGAATAACTACATGGTGTAGTAGGATTGCTAGTAACTTGTGCAACAGGCTTCTTCTTAAGGACTCCTCAGCTTCAAAGATACTCTTGAAAACAGGAATTAAACACTTACATTGCATACTTCGGAAGTTTAGATCTGTGTCTCTTGATCATCATCAAAGTCACGCGACAAAAATATTTCTCCCTCAATTTGATAGCAGTATTACAACTAAAAAAGATTCTGTACAATATTTTAAAGACATTAACGGGATCATTTTCTTGCATAAAATCTAGATCGCTATCATACCGGTTTTGTGATCTGCAATTCTAACAATAATCATAAGCCTGT
The DNA here is from genome assembly GCA_013400135.1 of Rhinoptilus africanus. Lineage (NCBI taxonomy): Eukaryota > Metazoa > Chordata > Aves > Charadriiformes > Glareolidae > Rhinoptilus > Rhinoptilus africanus. The sequence goes on along the minus strand of VXBO01009857.1, from coordinate 71,138 downwards.
TTAGTAAGGATGAGGAAAGAAAACATTGTGGGGCAATGAAGTTTACCATGTAAGACAAGCCATTATGAGGACTCCTTTGGATTCTCTTTATTTGACTTTTTTGAGCTAAGCATCTTGCCTAATCAAAATACAGAATTTGCTCTACTGCTTCACAAAATAAATACGGTTTCCTGTGTCTTCTACTTGCCATTTTCTCCCTTGTCCAATTTACCATCATACGAAACTTCCACATCGAAGAAGAAACTTCGTAGAGGTTCGGTTTTGAATTTCTCCTCCCTCTTTTTTCTACTATTTGTATATAAAAGGGGAGGAGGGTGGCTCATGATGTCTAAGACACATTAGAAGTACTGAAGAATTAAAAGACTTTTTCATGTCAATTAAAATATGAAGGAACTCAAAGTTTTCCAAGGCAGCCATTTCCCACAAGACTTGTGTTCTAAATAATGCATTTTCTAGATCTTATCAGGAAAATTAACCTTACATAAAATTTAGGAGACAAATACCCTGTGTTCTGGGGTATTAATGTAAGGAGGTATTCACTTCAATCAAGTATGCCCAACATAACTGAAAGATACATACTGGTGTGTAAAGAACAGATTTGCAAAGGTGGTTAATAAACAGAAAATAAAGATGCTCATTTAGTGAGATTTATCGTAAGAGATTGTGTCAAATATCCAGTGGTATCAAAGAGAGTTAGACAGCTAACCTAGTTTTATTAACCTCATCAGAGATCTACTTCCCTAGACAGAACCCTCCTTCGCTAGGTATTATCAAAACGTATCACCCTACATTTTTTGAAAGAAAATTCTTTGGGTTCATTTTCCAAATTCAGGGTGAATGTTGCTTTTATAGTTTGTAGGATCATAAACACCTACTCAATGGCATTGTGTCTATTTTCAGCAATGGAATTTGATAAGATCTATATTCCACGTTAGCTGCCAATTTATGCAAAGGGATATAAAAGAAAGCCAGCAATGTCACATTATAACTCTTTTAAGTGAATAGCTAATCTGGGTAACTTTCAAAAAAATGCATCTGAAAAAAAACGTCAGTGTTATTTAGCTTAAGATGGGAAGCTGAACAGAAATTTAAATGACAGGGGTCTTTTTACAATGAGATAGTGCCATTTTTTAGCAGAGACATTTCTCTTCACAAGTTTTTCAAATTATATGTTCTTGTGAAGGATGTTAAATGTCTGGGTTGTAGATTTCAAATTGTCACTGCATGATGAACTCCAAGATGAGACAGGAAGGAAAGAATTAGTTGTTTTTAATTCAAGCTGAACATAAGCTATTGAAAATTCATATTTCATTTGTGGATTTTGCTCAACATTCACAGGAGCTGGAAGTGCTACTTCAAGGCTAGCTAGAAGAAATAAACTAGAAAAAATTTTGAGTTATGCCACTATTATTTCACCATTTTGAGGTAAAAATTAGAGCTAGATGAAATTGAGAATTTCCACTTTTTAAGAAATTTTCGATAAATAATTCTTTATAGCTGCTTTGAGTTAAAAAAAATATTCTTTACTGATAAACTCCAGCTATTTAATTCAGTATGACTGCTGCATGATGCATAGCATCCAAGCAAATTAAAGTGTTCTAACCCAAGAAGCTATAAACATTCTGCTATGATTCCGTCAAAAACTTTTAAAATGAAAAGTCATGACAAACAGCTGATTTCCCATGCAAAGTTTCATTCTGAGAAAACATTAGTTTCCAAGAGAAACACTCTTGGCCAGCTCTAGAAAGGATGTCATGCAGCCATGTTGAGAAAATAAAGTTCTACCTAAACTTTTATGTCTGTAAAGAATAATAAGACCGTGTAACATTAGTATGTCAAGGATTTGCTCCAAAATCTGGAGCCTCACTTGGTTTTGCAACACAGTAAATTGCAGACATTTGACAGGGAAATAAGGACAGACTTTTTTCGCAAGGAACGTGAAGATATACGTAGTAAAACATGTGTCAGGGGCCTGCACCAACAAGATCAGGCTTGACATTTTTTAGTAGTTCAGAGAACCATGATCCACTGCACCATTAAGTCAACTGGTATGGCTTTGGGCAGGCACAACTTTTCTGTATCTCGAGCTCCCCACAGCTGTTCCTTCTAGGGTTGCTCTAAGGCTCATTTAGCTCTTCTAAAGGAGTCTGAATCTTCTCAAAAAAGATGCAAGCTGTTGCATGCTGTCCAAATCGATCTTGGCTCAAGAGCTGTTTGTCTTGGAAACAGTGAAGAGTCCAGGCATGTTACTGCAAAAACCCCATTCTTCACAAGAGATTCAAAACAAAGTACTGCAGTAATATGGGGAAAGCAGCTAGTTTAGTCCCTTGATTGCCTTGATAAGAGGAATTGTAATTATTCTGCCAATAACAGGGGTGGATAGAATAGAGGAAAAAATGTTTACCATCAACAAGAGAAATAAATCCCAATTTACCACATAGGAGAGAGTAATGGAGAGACCACTGACGGATTAAATGACGCCTCGTTCCTCTCATTCTTCGTAGACACAACACACACTGATGTGGGTTTATATATTTTTTGAACAGAACTGTTATGGATCTTTTTTATGTAGCAGAAATATTGTGTGCTCTAATTCAAAAGGGATTTAAGGAAATCAAGTATAACTGGGGAAGTGGGGTGGGGAGGGAGGGGAAATAAGCTTGAACAAGTGCCTCCCTGTACATCAGATTCAGAAAAGCATAACAAGTAGTTTAGTGCTGATATGAAATACAAGCGTGGTTCATTTATAGATGTGTTCCTCATGTCTTCACCTGTGGAATTCATTCCAGTGTACCAGAAAAAAATATCATAGTGGCCTCATAGCCACCATTTGCTGCACACTCCTGGTAGTTTCAAAAATGTCATGGAAGAGAACACATTCCAGCTGTCTCCTGCACCCATCCTCCGCTTGAGATACAAGCGTAACAATGCAAAGAGAACAAAGCTACTCCCCTAACAAAGGCAGCATTAAATACTGGCAAGGAAATAAGAAACAAAATATTCCTTGAAACATAGGAAGGCACATAAGTTCACATTTTTTCTTCTGCGTGTTTTCTTAGTAAGGGCTTGTGTATCTCAGGGATTAAAAATGTAACACATACTAGCTTCAGTTGCTATGGTAATTCTGGGGATTTTATTATTATTATTATTATTTAACTGAAGAGCACTGTAAATAGCTATATAAATGTCCAGAACACAAAACACAGCTTTGCCCCAGGCTTCTTTTATTTACACACCCCTCTTTTCAGGCAAAACTTTATTATTGTTTTTTTTAATGAATATGCACACTCTATGCATTGAAGCAAAACTGAAGCAGAGAGGTGCAGGAAATTGAATCCCCACTAATGAACAGTATGGTATTTGAGACTGTTTCAGAACTCAAATGTCACAGATGTTCAGGTGGAAATTATTTGTCATCTTACAAACTCAGAAATGGAGGATCATGAACAGTACTTTCAGATTAAACATCTTTGCAATATCACCACATCACCACTAGTGGAAACAGACCCCTGTAGTAGGAGTCCTGTGAAAGAGTTAGGATAGACTCAATGGCTTGAAATGAGCATTTCCTGCCATGCCTATCTGTGGGAAGGAAAGGGATATTGCCATGCATCAGAAAACTTTGTAAATTTAAAGTAGACAACATCTTGAACGTGCTTACAGTTTTTCGAGTCAAATTACCTAATTTAATAGGACACTGAGAGTACCTGTCTGCTTTGACAGGCATTGGCCCTAGGCAAGTATCATTAATAGAGGAAGATGTGCTTTTCCAAAGGATTGGAGAGATCCAATTACAAAAAAAA
>VXBO01009857.1:0-67323 GCA_013400135.1 Rhinoptilus africanus | reverse complement strand
AAAAAAAAAAAAAAAAAGGCGTCGAGATTCAGACAGGACATGAGGAAGGAGCATCTCCCCAAAACTGGTTTTGATAGCAAAAAATATTCAAGCATAACCATAGAAATGCAGAAGCGTCACTCTAGGTCTAGTCAGATCCATGTTCAGTGTTGTACCAAAGCGTGGAAGTGTCTGCCCTGTGTGCATGCAGCGCTATTCCGAGAGCAGGGAGCGGCAGGATATAAACAGCAATCCATCAAAGTGTGGGTGGAGCAATGCTCAGGAGAGCAATTTTAGCATGCAGATAGATGCAGAATACTAAAGCTGCAGGTTATGGAAGAAGAGCTGATTAAAATGAATGGTTGGGGCAATACAAGGAGAAAAGTAAAATGTGAGACAGAAAACAGTACACAAAAAGAAAAGAGGCAATAAAGAGATGTAACTTTTTTTTTTACAGGACATGTGTTACGGTTAGAGGAATATTGCACCTTTCTAATCTTTTCTGATGAGTGTTATCCTAGGCCTTGTTCATCTGCCCTTTCTGGAGAAGCTTCAAATAAATTGGCTCTTCTCAGAACAGTCCCTAGATCGCAGTAGTTTGACTATGTTCTGAGCATCTCCTGTGAAGCCTGGTTCCCTCCTTTCCATCCCCCACAACTCTGCACCAAGTGGGATAAATAACAGTCTCCTTAACAGAAAATTTACGTTTAAGAGAAGGAACGATTCACTTAAGCAAAATGTTTTTTAAAATATTAGTCCATCCGTACATATATTTATGTGCCCTATCCAAAGGTATACCATTTCCTGAAAGAATAGGCAGGTCCCTTTTATCCAGCCACTTTGCAGGTCCTCCACAAACTATCCTACCTCTCTCCTCAAAAAGTCAAATTGCCAGTTTATTCTTCTGCCTTCTTGAATTTTCCCACCAAAGAAGCTTCTGAGGCTGAGCGAAACAAAAGTTAAGATTGACCAACCTGTATAACCAGAATAGTCTCTGAAGGCAAATGGCTTAGGAAGCGGCTAAGGTGTCTTAGCTATTTCATTACTCTCTCTTTTCACTCTCACCTTACTATTCTGAATATATAAATCTGTATTACTATTAACCTATAGCTAGGATTTCATATAACATAAATACATCTCAGATTAGCTACGTAGAGTGTGCTTTATAGGTAAAAGCAACAGTGCAGGTAATTTCAGAGCAGTTAATAGATACAAACAAAAGGCAGTTTATTTCTCCTTCCTCATGAAGTTGCCTCACAGCTTCTCCAGCTCTCAAGCTTTATCAAACTGTAAAAGAATTAAAACGCACTTTTTTATTGCTTCCTCTTCAACTGTCGGTTATTCCGTTGCTAAGGGAACATGAAATGCAACTACATAACTCCAACATACCAAGGTTCAGCTCAGCCTGATAGGAGTGACAGAGAAAACCAACATGCTGAAAAACAGAAATACGTTCCCAGGCAAATAAAAACGAAAGAGGTGACTATTCTGCGTATAAGAGAATCTCAAGGCATGGCTCTATATGCTGTTCCAGACCCTTTTGAGCAGTGCTGCTATCTCTATCTGTTATTCACTATCTGTATCCCACTTAGCTACTTCCCTGGGCATCTCTTCCTCTCTGCTCAGGACCGCTTTGGAAGACCTGTACTGATTTTACAGAGGTGCAAGGAACTGACTCAGCTGCAGTCAGAACCTGCACACTCTGGTTCCAACTTCCCATGATTACAGCTTGATGGATTACAGGCTACACCCTCAAGCATCAGCCTCTCTTCTGATCCTCAAGATGCCTCCTCTCAGACTGACTTTGCTCATTACTGGTAACTACAGTTAGAGCTCCCCTGGTTTGGTGCAATTTTAGCACTGACCGGCCCTGTGGAAAGTGAAGCACACAGAGTGGATGCAACTTAAAATTTCTGGCCAAGCTGTAAATATGAACAACTGTTTGGTTTTGAAAATTAAATTTACTGTAATGCTGATTCATTTCAAATATCAGTCAGTCTTCAGGCCAAGAATACTGCTGCTTGAAGGGCAGCAGGCTCAGCAAGGAGGAATTTTTAGAGGCAGAATGAAAGACAAATTTGGAGGACTTGCAGCTGTGTGCTCCAAACTTGATTTTAGTATAATTAGGATTCATTATTTGGTAAGCATTGACAATGTGGTCAGCTAAGTAGAAGACACAAATAGACTGAAGTTAATAAGGTCTCAAAGAAATGGAATCCAGGAAGCCCATGGTAGATCATGCCCTACAAACAAATGAACCAGACTTGTGAGTATATGCACATATGCTTATGAAAGGGATGATGATGGGTTTTTATTGGTGTTTGTTGCTTTGGATCTCTCAAAAGCAGCTAGATTTCAGGAGAGATTTTGAATCTATGTTGTTAGCCAGTATTCCAAGAGCTAATAATGCCACTGGCAAGGGCAGGCTAGCTCAAGAACAACTATTATCTTCAACATATTCATTGGTTAAATGAAAGGAACTTAATATATACCTATGTCTGTTCTTTCTTAATTGGGAACTGGGCAAACAAACAAGTAGAGATGCCTGTATAAGTCTTACTAGTCCTTCACTGAAATTATGGCATTCGACATTTTTTTGCATATTATATTTTATTTTAGTGCTGAGAAGTCCCTCCTGATAATCACAGGCATTTTTTAACGTACAAGAATTCAAACATTTGTTGCAAAATTTGAAAATATATCAGCTAGAGCTCACATGGCACTACGAGCCTCACTTGCTCTTCCAGGATTTCCAGCATACTTTAGAAATTGTTCTATTCCTAAATATAAACACATTCAGATATTACTTTAAAAATCAAAGATAAAATTCCTGATCATATGCTTAGTAAGAATCTTTCATTATTTTTTCATAAAAAAAACCTTCCATGTCCTCTCAATCAGAAAGAAAACAAGAGAAATGTTCATGCCTGTACATAAAGTAGGCAGTAGTTTAACAATCAATTAATCAAACATATTAAGTGGTGCTGAGGAAATATATAATCCAGAAGATAAAAATACTGGTATGGCATCACACTTATAATTCTGTTCTACAGTATTTATGCTCTTATGGCATTAAGTTCTAGATTAGTTCTGGTTTTAAAAGCATGTATGACAGGCAAAATTTTATATTGATCATATTTATATAAAGGCATGCTTTTCAATTAACAGCATTTAAAAAAAATATCTGTATGTTGGATTCACAGCCTTTCTAGTAGGCTGTTGGTGGTTTTTTTGGTTGGGGTTTTTTTAGAGTTTGGTGGGGGTTTTTTTGCTTTGCAGTCATTACCAAGATAAAGTTTCCAGTACAATAACCCCAGCTAATGTCTGATGCTTTCACTTTTCTTTTACATCTATGTTGTTCAAATGTCAGTGATTTTAGCACCGAGTTTAACCTTTACACATTTTTCTCCTCTCTCTCCTGAAACCTTTCTAGTCTATTTCCTCTGCTGGGTTTGGATGACAGTGGACTAGAATGCATCATGCACATATATACACATTGCTGTTTGAATTCCTCCAAGGCATTTCATGGCAAGTCTACTCAATGACATTGTTCTTTCAGTACAGACATACAGAAAGTCAGCTCTAAAAGCCTGTTAGATCCCTCAGAGGAATGTTACAAACAAGGCAAAAGCCCACCTTTGTGTGGACTGCAACAACCTGGGAGGCCTTCAAACACATAACTATTTCTTCACAAGAGTTTCTGCGAATGAAATGGAAAACCTGTAACCCTTCTGGTGCAAAAAGCCACATTAGCTAACAAACTAATACCAAAATCTAGAAGCACAGTTAGGAGCCATCTCTTGTGAATCATTCCTCCGCCAGATAACCTCAAGTAAAATCATTAAGATCAGATATAAACCAATGTACCCCATACTAAAAAAAGTAATTCTAGTTTCCTTAATAAAAGGCAATTCTGCATTTGAGTATTCAATTTCTCATGTCCATCTTATCTCAAGTAAAACTGACCCGTTTTGGGGGGTTCAAAGTAGCCGCAAACGTAGTCTGAAGTAGTCAATTTTACATTCTCAGTAAAGGTCAAGGAGAAATAACATGAAGACATTTATGAATCATTTCTAGTTAACTATAACTATATAACAACTACTCTTTTGTAACACCATATTTATCCCTGTAGCCTAATGAATCTCACTTGAATGTTCGTCCTGTTTTCTGACAGGGGAAATGAGGCAAAGAGAAGGAAATGAACTGACTTCCAAAATTAGAGAGGTACTGCAGACCCATGCAGTAATACAATGCAAAAGTCCTTGTCTGCTGTTCTACCCACTGAGTCATGTTGCTTCCTCCAGGAACTGGGATATTAATTATTGACCATGCATGTCAGAGTGAATGCACTGTTCATGATCTCTACCTGTATGGGTGAATCTGCTTTACTTGAATACTATTAGATATTGCTGCCTCTCTGTAATGTAGAGCCCACAGCTGGTTTCTCAGTTTCTCTGTTCATTCTGGTAGAGACTTCTGATTGAAACCTCAATAGAATTAGCAGTTTATCAGCTGATGCTTAGAACTTGCATTCCATGGGGCTGGCAAACATCATAATGCTTGGTGGTAAATGGTTAGCATGGATGTTTATTTAAATCCGGCCAAGCCTCTCTGGTTCTGGAAGCTGCAAAACTCCTAAGGCTAGGCTTATGAAAAAGTTGTGTGCTAAGAGGATGAGCAAAAATTCCAGACTATTCAAAGGGACTTTGCTCAGTGTGAAAGAGAGGGACAAGTTACCAGCCTGGGACCAGTCTAACAATGAAATAATCTGGAAAAGGATTTTCTTACTGCTGCCATCTATGAGTTTGGCTGGGTCCCAGAGAAGCTGAAAAGAGTCTTTTGCACATTATGATTATTTCTACTGCTAGTTTTCGTCTGCTCCCAGATAGCAAGATCACAAAAATCCCACTTTTATCGCTCCTAGAATACAGTATAAGCCCCTAAAATGAAAAAGAAAAATGCAGGTGACCAAGAAGATACGGTGAGTGGAGCCCAAGTATCCCTTTTTCCTGGCATCTTATTCACTCATTATATCCATACATTTTAAAAGCTTTGGTTTCCTCTCCCACTCAGGTGCTACCAGCAAGTCTGTGAGAATTTCTTCTAATGTGCGTCACTGGAGAACACTTTCTTTGGGGTTTCTATTGCTAAACTCTCAAAAAGACACATTATTTGTAAACTTTTAGTTCTCTCACACTTGTTCAAACAGCAAGTTTTCAATGATAATGCTTAACTGACAGAATTCTANTCAGGCCTTTCCTATACTTACTCTGCAATTGACATTTATATGCATTCCTTTCACCCTGTTTCCAATCCAAACCTAGTGAACTCAATAGAAAATGACATCACTTGACTTCAACGTAAGAACAGTTGGTCATTTAGTCAAAGCTGGTAGCTTGAGATCATTTCAACAAATCATCAAAAACCAGGGTGGGAGAAGTGAGAAGTCATCTAGTCTACTCCCTGCTTCAGCAGACTATCAAATATAACTACCACATTCCTGACAGATGTTTACCCAATCTGCTCTTGAAATCTCTCAGCGACAGTAATTCCACAGTACTGTTAGGCAATTTCTTCCCAAGCTATATTATTCATATGAGGAAAGAATCCCTAATATCTAACCCAAATCTGTCTCGCTGTGGTTTGTGACCAATATTTTCTCTGTCCACAGCAAGGAGAAGAGTTTCTCCAGTTGATCCACATCTTTCTCAAAGTGTTATGCTTGTAAATGGGCACAGTTCTCCAGCTGAGGCAACATCTTGTGCTGACTAGATCAAAAAGATGGACCAGACAATAATCATCTCTCCATCCCAGTAAAACAGCTGACCTTTCCCCAGCAGTGTGCCATTGCTGATTTGTGCTACCTGCTGGTAAATGTTCAGCTTGCAATGTACTGTGCCTCCCAGACCTCCAAGACCGTATCTAAGCCCCTTGTTCCTTACCCTGTCTTTGTGCTATTGTTCATACCTAACCCTGTGCTTCTCTTCCTTGAACTGCGTGTTTTTTTCATATTATTTCTCAAGATCAGTCTGAAATTTAGCTCTTCCTTACCAAAAACTTTTGTTTTCTCCCAGCTAGGCACTGTGAATTTACTAAGTCTTCTCTTTCTTCTGTCATCCACATCATTATTGAAAATATGCAATTCACCCACTCTCAAGAGAGATTCTTGCAGAGCCCTACTCAATATCTCCTCCTGGCTTAACACATAACTCTTATACGTCCTGCTTTCCGACCAGTATTTTATTCAGTTTATAGTGATTTCACCCAGTCTGTGCCGTAAGACATTCACAAAAGCCCGATTACAGTCAAGACATATGATATCTATTTCCTTCATATTTACAATGTTTGCTACCTTATTAAGCAATGAAATTAGCCTAGTTTGACACACTTAGTTTATAAATCCATGCTAGTTCCTATTGTTTTCTTTCTTATATGGTTGTTATCAAACCTTCATTATTTGTTCCAGTGCTTTTCCAGGAACTGGTGCTAAGCTGAGCGGTGTGTAACTCCCCAGCATCCCTGTCACCGTGTTCCGGAGGGAGGTACTGCATTTCTCTTTTTGCTGCCACCACATTCATGAATGAACTGCTGCTCAGGGCTGTGACACTGCTGACACCTATTCTTGAATTACCCTGTGGCAAACTATATCAGGTCCAGCCCAATTTAAAGTGGAACCACATTCCTTTCAAATTCATTAATTAATAATTGTTATTTCTGCCCAGTGCATGGAGGGATAGGGGTTTTGGGCAGGGTGGAAGGGGGAAGGAATTGGTTTTGTTGTGTATTTTTTTTTTATAATTCTAAACTAATCATCAAAACGTTTTATCTTGTCTTACTAGGATATCAAATACAATATGAATTGCCTAATGCATGCTCTGATTATTCCCTGCAGCACTGTGAACATTACACTGACTGACACACCAGTAATAAAATGCTACACGGTAAAATAAGTCACTAAAAATATAACATGTTAATTATAGAGGCAATTCTTTGCAAACATTCTGAATGAAAGACAGATTGTGGAAGAAGCCACTAAAACAAATGTAAAATTTAGAGTATTTTTACTTTACCTTTCTTAGCATTTTTAGTTGAAAAGTTTTGTTTCAGTAAATATGTGTGATAAATTAAATATTCTAGTGATTTCCAAAATACTTGTTACTGTATTTTTCTGTTTTCCTAACAGTCATTCCAATCCCAAAGACACAAATACCAAATATCAAAAACATTAGTGATAATGAAACTCATAAATATTTTTCTGCTATGATATTAATTGTTTGGAGTGGTTACTTGATTCAAAATAATTTTAGTATACAATTATCTTTAGACACGGCATTCCAGACACTGCTCTTTACTACAAATTTGACTTTCCTTTAATTATTCATGAGATATGCCCTGATGATGTAAAATATATTCCAACCTATACTTTTTTTTTTTAAATACCAAGGGCTGCAAGTAAATTGGTAGCCCACAGTAACAACATATGTTTATAATTATGATTACCATCGGGGAATTCAACCTTACTGAAGGATAGCAAAGAGGCCCAAGCAGGGAAACCTCAAAAATTGTATGGAAAAAAAGAAAGGGAGGAGAAAGCTGAAATGGGAAAACCACTCTTGGATAATGGAAAAGGCTCAGTTGTAAAAATAAGCACAGCTTTCAGCTGAGGCTGCTACAGAAATGTCAATGTTTTGGTGACCAAGAGATATTTCATAACAAATTCTTCTTTTCACTATTGAACAGATTTTGTGCAATGTTCACCTTCTAAGCCCTAAGCATAAATTCTTTGAATTTGTCACAAAAAGCTACTAACAGATCAGCTACGTGACAGCAAGATAAAAAAAAGCTACAAATGCTGATTTATGTCATTAATATAATATGCATATATTTAAAAGTGCCATAGTTAATGCTGAATTGAGGTTTCTACTACAAAACTCATTTTGAGTGTTCAATACCTTAGCTGTTTGAAATCACAATGAGCTGAAGTTGGCAAGCTCCACTTGTGTGTGCACAGAAGATACAGATTTTACAGAACGTAAGTAAAAATCACCAAGTTCTGGGTGAATCCTGAAAGATTCACATTTAGAGTTTAGCTTGACTGAAGAAAGACCCCAGACCTCTTGGATGTAATGAAATGAAATGGAAATATTCAAGAATTGTCAACGTTCATTCTGTTAAAATCAGCAGGTTCATAAAAAAAAGATCCTCAGGGTTATAAGTATTCATTTATCAAAATATTTTTTAATCTAAAAAGAATCCTGCTTTAATTCAGTAAGTGGATTAAATGTACTTACATTACTTTTACTAAGAGAAGACAAACAATGAAGATTGAACTAAAATTCTTTCCAACAAACCCTATAAAGACTGAGATTATTTTTTTTTTCTTAGACGAATGAACTTCCGGAGAACTTTCAGGCTGAGTCAGTTTTGTAATTTTAAAATTAGATAAAATTTAAATAAAAGGTATCTTACATGATGAAACCTTTTGTGATAACTTCAAAATGTTGCTAAACACTTGGTTTATATACTTGTAATTGAAGAAAATCTCTTCATGTTGGGAAAAGGCTCAAGTTTGCACCTTTTTACACTGTTAAGGTGAATTAGGACACAAAGTTTGTGTGACATTGTGAGAAGGAGCTCTCTTACCTGGCTCAGGCCTCACTCAAAAGGTGATTCACCCCAGAAGAGGCCACATCGGCCTAATTCAGAGCTAGTGAAAGGAAGGCGATTTGGCAATTGTAATGCAAAAACAAAATTAGCTGCAATTCATTGTACCTGCAGGGCAGAGCCAGCTCGCAGGACTTTGAAGATGTTTTTCTTCTATCCCCAGCTTCAGGATTCATGTGGTTATGACTGAATCTCAACTTTCTTGTATTTTTTTCTTTCATCATTTGTAAGACTTACATTTCCACACTTCATGATTGCAGGAAAAAAGTCTGATAAAGAAACGGTTGAAAAGCAAGTCAACAGTGAGAATATAGTTCAGCAACTGGAAAAAATTTAAAAGGGGCAGGTTTTCAATAGCATAATGCATGTGTTACCTCTCGAGTGTTAGGTAATAGAGGCTTTAAATTACGTTAACTTCTAGTTGAACTAACTGTAATTTCTGATACTTAATTGGAATGCAAAAAGATTAAACAATAATAAATAACAAACCCCATTGTAAACAGTGTCATGCGCTATTGGTCAAACATGTTCATTAATTCTCATACCCCAGGGTTACTATATTGCAGAGGAAAAACCATGGACTGAAGTTTTAGGTTTTTAACAAGTGTTCAGGTTATGCTATGAAGTGTTTCTGAAATACAGTAACTTCTATACAATTTTATAACCTCATCTAGATATATTATTGCTCCATCCAGCCGAAATAGTCATTGCCCTTTTGAATCATCCAAAGCTCTGGAAGTTCATGGACACTGGCTTTGTAGCAGGGAGTTATTTAACAGAAAGATCCCTACAGGAAGAAGTCACGTTGATCCAAAGACTGACTACACTTAGACAGAGGTGTAAGACACAACTTTGTGACAGAGCCAAGAACAGCACCTGTAAATAATTTTCTGTTAAAAGAAACGGTTGACCACATGAATTTCCTGGAATAGAGGAAACTGAGAGGGGGGAAAAAAGAAAGTCCTCTCTTTGAATTCTTATTTCATGATTTTGTTTGGGACCTGAGTCCTCAAAGTTATCACTGTGGTAATTACTGGCTACTTCTGGCAAGCGTGAGGCTTTCTTTAGATTTTATAACCCAGCATTCAACTTTTTCCTTCAGTCTCACAATGATGGTAATGTTCTATTACTACATAATAAATAGTAAAGCCAGTCTTAGGCCCTAAAATCAATTCCCAGTAGAAATGACTGACTAGAGGGCCCCATGTTTCTTTAAAATGGCTTTACATAATAGTTACGTGGGAAAAATCTTACGAAGATCTTTCATTCTTGCCTGTGTAATGCTGACTTTATCCCTGCATCTTGGATCTGAACTAGCATTACGTGATCATTAACAAGATGAAAGCAAATAGCCCTTCAAAGTTTGAGAAGTGGGAACTCATCACAGTTCCAGTTGACTTCAGTGGTTCTTTGTGTGCCTCACATCCCTGTGAATCACATCCTGAAATGCTGAGCAGGTAGGTTTTATTGAAGATTTATAATCTTAGCAACAAAGTTTTATTTCTGAAATCAACTCTCAGAAGTTAAAATGCGTAACTTATATGTGAAAAATGATGTACATATTTAAGGAATGTATTGCTTATATCCTTTATTTCTAAGAGATGACTGGCCTGTTTCCAAAATATATGATGGATTGATCAATTTGAAAATAAATATGAAAGATCTTTTTACAAAATGTTTAATAAACTGTAAGTATTTTATAATCATGCCAATGATTATAAAATTAGTATATTATTTTATATATAACAAGTCTTTACATTTTCAGCTTTGCAAACATTTGGGAATTTAGTGACTTGAAATTGTGTCCACAGTCATAAACACTGTCTTACCGTTTAAATAACTAATATTTGAAAGTCATTTTAGCCAGATCCCTTATATTGCTGCTGAATGATAAAACAATCAGTCTTGAAAACTGTAATAATCAGATAATAAGGAAACAGTCTGGAATGAGAATACTGCAGGGAATAATATTGCAACTGGGAGCAGAAAACATTATGCAAATTATAGGAAAACATAGCAAAGGTCTCCAAGACTTTCCAAGTCCTCTAAATCCAAAAATTATTTCAGTGTTGAATGGGTGAACACACTCTAGGAACTGACTTCCACTGCCTGTTTGTTGTTTGATACTCATGATTTATAAGCAACTGAGACATGTTGCATTCTTTAGTACGTTGGTTCAAGCTGTTTATGACCTCCTGTGTCATAGAGTCAAGACGAGATTTTCTTCTAGTTCTTCAGCCCCTGGACCTCTAGAGACAGAGGATTTGGTTCTGCTTCTTGACTGATGGGAACTCATGGGACACCTTTCCCCTGATAAGTGGAGAAAGATGTTTTGCGTCCACTTCTTCTGGCATATATACAATATATGCATGTTTAAAGTATGCATTATGGATGTCAGAGACAAAGTGAGAAGTATTTAGAGGAGCTTTTGCTTAGGAATTTAAGTTCTTTATATACAAATACTTTCTTCAAAATTATATTACTCACATTTGCATCTTGAGAAAGTGGACACTCAATGAAACCTGGGATAGTCTGAAAGATTGCAATATTGAAGTATCTGATCATACACTAGGTGCACAGCTGGCAGTGGAGGGCACTTATTCCACTGCAAATAAAACCACAAGGTGACACTCTCTGCTAAAGATGATACCTATTTTAGAGCTATTGCTCAGAGGAAAAGGATCTTGAATGGAAGCAGACCAATGTGCTATGTGACAAAGGCCATAACAAGGATCTGATTTAAAAAAAATGAATGCACACAATACAAAACAATAAATTAAACCAAAACCAGGATAAAATGCTCCTTAGTTTTGCAATGTGTGGAGGAGAAATATATTATGGGGTACTTCCATTTGGAAGGCAGATGTTGAAACTCTTACCTAACAAATAATAACAGACTTGTGCCTTGCTAGTCAGCCGTTAGTAACAATAAAACAACTAAAAAGAAGTTGAACTCAACATGAGATAACTGGCTTAGATTCTTATTAGTAATAATTAAGGTCAAACTATAAACTACGGATAGGATGTATAAGCTATAAACTACGGATAGGATGTATAAGCATGCCCTGTTCACATTTAATATGGGGAGAGCTTGATACCACCAATAACACATATACATTGAAGGTTTCCAAACAGCTAATTTCCCAAAGCTGCAGGAAGTTCTAAGCAAGACTGGCTGGTTAGAAAAAGCAAAGACAACAAATAAATAGAAATAAGAGCTTTTTTAAGAAGAGCTCACTATCTAGAAAAAAGGAAAAAAGAAAAAAAAAAAAAGCCATGACTCTGCAATCAAAAACCAGGACAATTTGGCTGGGAAGAAAGCTAAAGGCATTCAGAAAAATCCAGGGCTGGCAGAACTCCTGGTAAATATTTTTTTTTTTTGGTAAGGATATTATTCACACAAGGGATTTTCAGCAATGTATGGAAAATTTCAAGGTGATTCAAGGTGACAAATTGCTAACACAAACAGAAAAAGCTGACACGTTCTTTAGCTATGACAAAAGGTAATGTACAATGACAGTGGGATGATATTTTTTCAATGCATTAGTGTCATAGCTGGGTGTTAAAACAATAGCTACTTGGAATAAATATTCTGAAATCAATGGATCTCAGTAATCTGCACCCAAGTATATTAAAGGAATGGATGAGAAAATGTTTGTCATACTGATGTTAATCCATAATAAATCTTGTTGTATTAAGGAAATTCTAGATGATTTGCAGAGTGCTACTGTGCAAATACTCAAAAAGTACCAAGTGATAAAATCAGATAACTATTGGCCTAGGCTTAATCCAGTGATTAAACCAATGGGATATCACATATGATGCTAACCTGAATAAAAATTAACACAGAGAAGCCTCAATAATGCCAGTTAATCAGTTTTACTGATAATAAATCTAATAAAATCTGACTTATTTTTAATAGATTACAAGTCTGGCAAAAGTTGAAAAATTGATAAATATAATTGAATTGAATGCAATATACTTAACCTTTTAATAAGTCATTAACTTGTAATGTGTAACAACCCATTTGAAACATGAGCACTCTACAATATCAATAAAGCCTGTGTTGTATGAATGAAGTCCTGATCAACTGATCAATTGCTATCAGAAGGTGTCAGCAAGGAATCCCTGAGTAGGGATAGTTATACTAGCAGTCCCGCCAACTTCTATGTGGCTTTGAAGTACTCGACTTTTTTTTCTTTTATAATGATGATTTGGAAATAGTAATAAGATCACTGCTTGTCAGATTTCAAGTTAAAATGCAAAGTGGAAGGAAGGTATAGAAGAAAACAGAACGATGCCCATCCTCAATAAAATGGGGCCAATACTAATATCTTTTAGATAATAGAGATCTCACATCTAATTATTTGGACCCTGTAAGTAGTATCTGCACTCCAGTACCTATTGACACCTTCCGTGTATTCCAGTGTACAATCCCCTTTTCCTTTCTTTTTTAGTACGAGAGGGCCGTAGAGATTCATACAGCATGAATTCACCCTGCACAGAGGAACGAAGATCAGAGATTAACGAGCTTGCTGGGATTAAAACATCTGATGCAGTTTATGATCTGGAAGCAAGGCTGAACTAACCCGTGTGTGCCACGACTGGACTAGTATGGTGCTGTACGGCACGGCACTGAGAATGCAACTGCTTGTCTTACTGGTGAGAGGAATTCTCTCTCAAGCTCCCCTGTGTATCAGAGGCACACCCATGCAGTCTCAGAGCCTGGGGGCATGAAGCAACTGTTAGCTGTTAGTTAGAACTGTTTTTCTACTACAGATTGAAAACAACAGTCCTTGTTTATGTATATAGAAAATGAGATGAAGGATTTGCACAATTGCAATGAAAGTCATAAAAACTCATCTAGTAGTAACTGCTACTACTTTTATTATCACTGTTATACGTGTCTGTACAGCTACGCCAGTAATAAGCAAATTTCTCACTGTCTAATCCCATTCTTTTTCACCACTACACATATGTTTGGAACCTTATTCTTAGGATGCTGTGATTCTGCAGAACTCAATGCAATTTCAAGATATAAGAACGTTGGCAGCAAAGTCTGTATAGGTGCTATATACTAAATACCTTTTGCCCAAAATAAGCTACTTTGTGCACTGAATAATGTAAGTGTTAAAAGGTCCTCACCTTTTTTGCTCTATGATTCACCATTCTTTTCAATATATTGACCTCCTTTCTTAATTCTTCTTGCAGCCCATGCCCCTCCATATTGAATTACTCAGCTTATTTCAAAGGAAGGTCTTATTATTTGTAATTCTGATATTTTAGGGTTTATTTTTCCAGGGACTTTTCAAAAGAAAAATCATGAACATAAGATAATTCCATTTGCAAAAGCATGGTAAATTGACAGGTCAGTAAACAAGGTGAATAAAATTTAGAGGGTCAAAACACCCAAGAGAAACAATAGTTTACCAATGAATACAGTAATATCTGTAGTCATGACACAGAGTGGTTATTCTATTTGGATCTTGGTAATTTCTTTTAGGAGGGAAAGTGAGTAGACAGCAGGCACCAAATTACTAAATTATCCTATTACACTTTTATTTAGAAATGTACAATTCATGCAGACAAGACTTTGAATAGACTGGATTTTAACAGCAAAGTAGTGTAATTCAGGCTCAGGCACCAGCTATCAGCAAAGATATTTTTCACCATCTGCTCTTGGAAAATCCAGATTCTTATTCCCAGTACAGCCCCCACGCATCTTCTCTTAGAGTGTTCGTCTTCCATCCTAAAAGATTTCTAACCTGGTAATACTTCTGAACCCGAAGCCCTGTGTAAATTCATGTCCCTCCTTGAAATCAATGGCAAAGCTTGCTTAGACTTCAATAAGCCCGATAAATTGCCCTTTAAATTGTAGAAGTCTGAAGTTGGCCATCTGGCTCCAGATGGTCTGAAACTAGTCTTTCAGGACTGATTCTCCAGAGCTATCTCAGAGAGCAGATTCCATTCCTGCTGGGACTGGAGCCATCAAGTCTAGAGGCACTTCGCCAACACAAATGGGAAGCCACTTCTACCACTGAACAACCCACCTGCTATTCAGTCAGTAGTCCTTAACCTTCCCTTCACCAAATTGCTGACGTCTTTTACAGACAACTACACATACTCTCCCCACTCAAAGCAGCAGTTCCCTAATCTATATGCAATAGTGCATACGCAAATAGCATACTGGGGATCACCTAGAAAATCATTCATTCTGGTGTTATGTATCTCTGCATTATTATCATATTTTCTGAATTATATCCTGTTAGTACATTCACTACCATAATATTAAAGATTAACATGTTCTGATGTTTTTCAGTTGGAAGGGTCTGCTTGTCATCTAATTTAGGCTTGGTTCAGAAAAATGAGTTGTTTGTGTGAGCGTGAATGGATGCAAACAAACCATGCTTTCAGTCCTATATACCACAGTCCCTTTCAGTTCCCATAGTTTTGTTCACTGGGCAATTACGTACCTGATCTTTGCAAGTGTTTTATCTACCATTTATAAACTCTTTCAGTCTTCTATATAACATGATTTAGTAGTCATGATTTGCCAAAATTTCTTTTAAAAAGTTCACATGTATTTATACCAATGTATTTTTAATGCAAAACTGAACAAAGGCAGAAGTCCTCTGTCTTTCTTCAGAAAAACTGCTGCTATTATGCAGCCTCTAATTTTAACCACGTAACCCCATCAGTTCGGCAAAGACCTCTTGGTATTCATTCTATGGAATTAAAAAGAAATGACATGTATACCACTGATGGTGCTTTAATGAAAATAATAGAATTGTAGAGGTACTGGATTGAAGAAAAGCAAATGAAGTAACAAAATATTCATGAAAAAGAAAGAAGAAGGGTTATGAAATTTACTCTTGCATGAGTTTGACTTCTATTCCCAATGAAATGACACAGAGTTAAAAAATTGCAAAACTATTTTAGGATAATAGTAAAGCTGACTGAATAACAGGAAAATTATTTCACAGAAAAATAATTTCAACATTGTTTCTATTCCACAGTGTACTGAAACTCAGATCCATTTCCTGTTGAAAATAAAAATGAATTTTCACGTTTTAAAATCAATACAAGAACTAACACTGAAGCCTCAGCTGAAGCTAAACAAATTCAGACTAGGGAAAAGGTACATATTTTTGCAGTGAACACAATTAACCCCAGAGCAATTTACCAAGGATTGTAGTGGATTTTCTATTATTAGAAGTGTTTAAACCAAGACTAGAATGAATTTTTGTTTATTCTGTCTGTTCCCCTCCCCACCCCAAATGATAATCTATCCTTCAAGTAGAGCCATTGGACTCAAGCTAAGTTTTAAACAGGGGTGCAGACTAGACCAATGACCATTTGATCATCAGACCATCAGCCTTTAAAATTCATTAGCTAAACTCTACAGAGGAACAGTTAATGACATTAAAAGAAATACCTTGGGCTTTCATTTTTGTTAAGAATTATATCAAATGTGATCATGAAGCACATCTTTGAAAACTTTTCTGAAACTGATTTATGAATAATATTTGGAGATGCACCTAAAATCTAGTTAAGACAGCTGGATATCCCAAGGGATTGGTAAGAAGATAAGGAGTTTCCCTCTAAGTCAGTTTGAATATCACCAATATTTTGCATATTCTGTAAATGGTACCTATCATGCTTTCAAAGCACTTCAGATAGGTGGAAAATCATTCTTTTCCACTTTTTATAGTTGGATGAATTGAAGCTCAGATAAATAAAAAAACTTCCCTAAGGTCATACAGCTTGTCAGAAATAAAATTTAATCCTTATACCAAAATCACTTCTCCAGCCACTAAATGAGGCAAGCACTGCGGCCCTCTTGCTGTACAGGTAACACAGGAACGATGGAAAACTCAGCTTTTAGAACTATAGACCTAGGCCTCCCTTTTACTCTCACACGTAGACAGCCTAGATGAAAGTGTTTTACCCATTCAGTGTCTTTCATGTGAGCTACGAGGCAGGACAGATGAAGAGAAAATAATGACACCACTGCCAGTCAGAACATCTGAATCGCCCAGTATATTTATTCATTTAAATATCTGATGTCTTGTAATCTCCTTGGAGCCAAACCAAGTCCTATTCTGTTCTTCATACTGCAGTAGTGCACTTTTGGCACTTAATAAATGAATAATGATTTTCAACAGTATTTAGGGGGGAAAATATCACATTTCAAGGCACTGTTTGACAAGTGCAACATTCACTACACTTATTAGACAGTATTTAGAGCTATCATTACAAGTGAATAGAAAAGTTCCCTAATTGCAAAGGTTTGAGGAACATTTACTCTCAGAATCTTTATAAATCAGTAAGCAAACATAAACACTTTTTCCCCTGAAAAATCTCATTGTGAAAGATGTTTTATAGCCTTAAATATGTTAATTCAGTGGACTAATGTTAGAGTTTATACACAGCCATTTCCCCTCGTGCACACATACATCTCTTCCCATAAATGTGAAGGTCAGACTACAGTCAGGTTGGACACCCTCTTTCAGAGGCTAAATATCCGCTTGGCAGCCCAGATGCAAACTGACCCAACCTGACCTCAGGCAGTCCTCTCAAAGCCTTCTAATAAACCTTCATTTCTATCCCCCCAAAAACCAGATCATATCACCCACAAGTCTGCAAGAAAGAGTCATTGAGCATCTCAGCTAACCACAGCCCTGGTAGCCAGGCAGTATGATCACAGAAGTCCTAGTTCCTTGATTAGGAGCAACTCTTATCACAGATCCAGCAGCTAGACACACTGAAGTCCTGTCTTGCAGAGTAGCCGTTCACACCCAAGTCCCAGTCTATATCTCAAGACAGTTCCATAGCAAAAAAAGAGCCCAATGCAAAAATGAAGAAAGTAGCACTAATATTAGCTCTGGTGAAGGCTAAACTAGGTATATAACTTTTACATAATTCAAGTGGATTAAAAATAAAATTTCTCCATACAAGTTAAGTGATCTACTAGTATAAAACTATTATAATGGAATTTCAAAAGTATTTTGGAAAGTGACTATCTGTACTTGATCAGAAATACTGTGGGCTGTCAAAAATCTGCAACATGTACTAAGTTTGCACTCAACATTGAGTAGTTTATGCATTCAGGGAGGACAATCCTATTTTACATGGATTTCCAAAGAAAGATGAAATACACTAAGTACACATTTCAAGCTCAGCTTGTTTTCCTAGACATGTGTGATAAGAGCATTTGGGAAAATGAAAGCAGAGACTTACCAGTTCACCTACTGTAACTATTCAGTGACAAAGAGCAGCAGCACACTAACCCTGTGTTCTACCCCTCCTTCATAAAGAGTTAATGCTGTTGTCACATATAACAATGTTAACCTTAAGATATTCTTTGTCTTTTCTACTTGCAAGTCACAGGAGAGCTACACGTACATAATGATTATTTATGTTATGTTCCTTATATATTTTAAAAAGTGGCTCCTAATTGTATTTTTAAGTCCATGCCACAACTTCTCCAAGCTACCTCCAAAGGGAAAAAAACAAGCACCTTTCAGATATCCAACAACCTGAAAAAAATTCAAGGTCCATGCAGTGCAGTTATTCTGCCATTTCCACAAGTGGTTTAAAGGTTTATCTGAAATACAGCTGAAAAACTATTTTTTTCTCCTGCTCCATAGCAAATCTACATTAAGATGAAGAAGAAATAAATGGTACTTTAAAAAAAGGCAGAGCTCTATTACACTGCAAAAAAAGGTTTCAGAATTGAAAACACACCTCTTGGCAATTCCTAGGACTTCAATTCCATCTTCATTCTCTTTGACTTTTAAGTGCTCACTACTCCAACAAACTCCTTTATTACTTAGCTTTGAGATTCCATATTTCACAGTCCTACTTTTTGCCCTTTGCTTCTTGAGTGTATCAGTGGGAACATGGTATGATCTGCCCTTGAATTAAATATATTAGCAGCTCATTGGAAATCAGTTTATGGTCATCTAAATGAGTTTTGTCTCCAGATCAGCTGCTACCATAGAGTTTGCCACTGGATTGTATCATGGCAAACAGCATTATTGGGAATGTGTTTTAATTAATAACTTCCGCTTCAAAGCTAAGCAAATCCACAACAGTTTGGTCTAACAGCAAGGTAGGAAGCAAAAAAACTCTCAGAATCTGTTATCTACATAATCCATTATGGGAGTGGCCTGGGGCATGTGAAATCCCACAACAGTGGTGAGTTGCTTACTTGCTTTTTTCTCTCCAACTCCCCCCCACCCCCAGAAATGCAGCCTTGCACTAATGTGCTGTTAATAATATCTCCTTTCTCCTTAAATAGATTTATATTCCCAGCAGTCTGCAAGGAAAACAAATTTCTGCTAACTTCTCCCATCTTCATGCATTTGCAAATACGCAAGCTGTGAAGACTGATAACCAAACAAGAAAAGTTACCTAAGTTTTGGTAGGTTAAATATCTAATCTAATACTTTAATAGGTTATATATATATATATCTGTGTTGAATCTGTGTTGAGAAATACATGTAACTGCAGCACACATAATTTGCAGTTGTATTTGCTGACCCTCAGAGAACAACAAATTGCAAGACTAAGCCACTTTTTGACATTGATATGACTTATGGCTTCTTTTTTGGAAACTTCTGAGGCCTTACAGTCTACAGTACCAAACTGCATGGGCCCTTCGGCTCGCTGGTTGATGATTTTCACTTCGGTAAGTGATACATCTTGTTAGAACTTCACAACAATCTGTTACATAGATCTCTTACCTTACTGAACCCCCATCCTCCATTTCATTCTGACAACATCATGAGTATCAAATTCTTGCTGATGCCCTGCAAGCCGTGATGATTTCTCTCAGGCTGCGTCGGTATGCAGAGAGAACAGCTCCACCAGTCTTTTAAAATGCCATTACTTTATCCTTTAAACCCTTTCTTAACTTTACTTTTGCTATGGTATTTACAAATCTCTCCCATCTGGTATTGATTAGGAATTATAAGCTCTACTTTATTATTCCACTGTGTTCATTTAGCTTTTTCCCCACTATAACCTCATTTCTCTGTTTATGTCCTGGCACACGTACTCGAGGCACCACAGGACCCAGAGGCAGAGGTTATGCCTATACTAGTAACATAAATATGCCCAAGACCATGCTATGACAGTGAGGTCAGCAGGCACAGAAGGGTGTGTAGCCATATTATAAACCATTGTGAGCATCCAAAACAGGGCGGACACATGCAAACAGCCTGTCGGGTGCAGTCCCTCACCTGCGTTAATTTCTGAGCTATGTATCGGAATCATTTGGGAAAGTGCTAGCAGGCACAGGTGAAAGCCATGCCAAAAACCGTCCTCACAAAATACCAGCAGAATGGCAATACTTGGAAACACTCCTGGATGCTGCTTAATTTACAAGTACAGCCACAGCAAACTGGCTTCTTTTCTAGTCATCCATACAGGGCATGGCATAAATCTGTATAGGTGTTTGATAACATCCCAGGCACTTCCGTAACACTTAACAAATGAAATTGTGTAGAAACTGCTTTTCTATAGGTAACAGTTGTTTTATGTAACTTCCCAAACTGAAAACAATACACTCCTATAGCATGTAATTTCCTATTCTAATGGCCATGTGAAAAGTCCAGCAGGAGCTGAAAGATCAGTTTCAGAAGGAGCTCAAGAGATCAGAGACCGAAACTGATTTCAAGTGCTTGAAGAATGAAGGTTAGATGTCGCTGTATCTGAGCTGGTACGATGGAATACAAATCATGAGAGGTACTATCTGATTACTATTTGATTTGATTTGAGTGAGTGTTGCCAGCAAGTCAAGGGAGGTGATCCTCCCCCTCTATTCTGCACTGGTGAGGCCACACCTAGAGTACTATGTCCAGTTCTGGGCTCCCCAGTACAAGAGAGGCATGGACATACTAGAGAGAGTTCAACAAAGGGCCACAGAGATGATGAAGGGATCGTGACCTCACATATAAAACACCTGGGATATTTTAGCCTGGAGAAGAGAAGGCTCAGGGAGGAATCTCATTGATGTAGGTCAATACCTGAAGGGAGGGTGCACAAAGGGCACAGCCAGGCTCTTTTCAGTGGTGCCCAGTGACAGGACAAGAGGCAATGGGCAGAAACTGAAACATAGGAGGTTCCCTCTGAACATCAGGAAGCATGTTTTTAGGCTGAGGGTGACTAAGCACTGGAAGTAGCCAGAGAGGTTGTAGAACCTCCATCCTTTGAGATATCCAAAAGCCATCTGAGCAAGGTCCTGGGTAGCCTCCTCTAGGTGGCTCTGCTTGAGCAGAAGGGTTGGACAAGATGACCTCCAGAGGTCCCTTCCAACCTCAGCTATTCTCTAATTCTCTCATTATCAAATTTCTCATCCAAACCCATTTGAAACTTCAATGGAAGTTCAGCAGAATGTTATTTCTCTCATCTTTGCATATTAATTTAGATGCAAACAGAAACTCTGTTAGGGTGCTGAGGAGCTCCACAGGGAAATGTATTTGCCAACAACTGCTGACACAAGTGATGAAGTCCTTATCTCCATACAGTACAGGTTGCCAAACTTCTCTTCTTTTCTTTACTTTTCTTTTCTTTTCTTTTCTTTTCTTTTCTTTTCTTTTCTTTTCTTTTCTTTTCTTTTCTTTTCTTGAATATTATCACAATGGTAATGGAAGCAGATTCCAGATCTATGTCCTGACATGCCAGTTACACATGCAGGACTTGTTCAGGCAGCTACAATGGGAATCTGTGATATATCAGGCCATTAAATAGCAAAATGCTTTTAGTTCCAAGGTTCAGAACCTTGGTCTCCATTTAAATAACCTGGATAATGGAGAATATAAAAATTTCATTGGCAAGATACAAACATACATTCTAGCTTTTGACACATACCTTACAATTACAGGCAGAGATTAACAGAATGAAAAGAAAAAAAAATGTCATGGATTATGCAAGATAACATGTCTTAAATTCACGTAGGCCTGAAGCAAAATGGAAACCAAACAGAATCTGGGTTTAGAAAAAGCTTTTAAAAAATCTCTTTGTATTTCCAAAAGATGTCTGTAAAATTCCAGAAGCTAATGAACCAAATTCATAAAAGAGCTTTCTTTGGATTTCTGAACCTAGAAGCAGAAGTCATCACAATATGCTTCATTCAAAGCATTTAAGACTAAACCATAGCCAAGCTTGAACTAGGGGAGCGAAGGCTGGGGTGTAATAAGACTTACTTTGTCTAACTGTACTTTGGTCAAGCAGTCCATTTTTTTAGTTCCATAAACTCATCATCTTTGATATGTCATGTTATGTGCTTTACTGATGGCATCAATACAGGCAATATTTTTATTAAAACAATTTCAGTGTTTCTTAATGAAGGTGACATACCTACAGTTCCTAGTGGCTCAATTTGTTCTCTGTATGCGCACATATATGCAGGTGCACCTCTCGACACTCACAAGCAAGTTATTACAAAAAAAATTTCTCTGATTTAACTGTTTTTCTGAGTAAGATTAATATTCATAAAAAGGTTACAACGGTACACATTTAACTGATCCATCACTGGAAACAGAAGAAATACAGTCCTCCAAGGGGCTTCACAAGTATGTCTCAATCCTAAATGTTAGGACTACACAATTTTGTAACAATTTTTAGCAGGAATTATTTAAAAGAACATCATCACAGTTTATATAATATGGGTACACCTTTTATGAACCTAACTAAGACCAATGAACTGTTTCGGACTGGACAACACCATCTTGCATCGGACTTCTCCATAGCAGCACAGTACTCTACATCTCATCATTTAGCCCCTGAACACATGTCCCAAGGCTTTTCGATAGTCGAAGTCAGTAGCTCTCATTTTGGCAAATATAAATGCAATGTATCTGGAAGAGACAGTGCTATGTATTTGTCAACATTTTCTTTTCCTTTTCAGTTTGGCAGTGTAAATTCTGAGGACGAGTGAGTGAGTGGATGGGAAAAGAGCCCAAGTCACACAAGGGAATTGACATGTCAGTGCCCATTGTTGACTAGAAGCTCCTTAGTATGCTGCTATGAATCAACAGACATTTCTACTTTCACACTTACATAGATCTGTTATAAAAGACATCCCAGAGCTCTGTTTCATCTTGCTTGCCTTACAATGTTTATATGCTGCCACTGGGACAGAGAACAGATGTGATGGATTAACTAGCAATAAATCATATGGCAGAGAACACACAGCATTATCATTCTAAAGAGGTAGCATTAAGTCTTCCTCTAGACAAAACCCAAAAGAATATTTCCCTTCTTCCTCAAAATAACTGTTTCTTTATCCCATAAATGACCATCTCGCCCTGTGCCCCAAACTCCAAATCTATCTGAGCTGCAGTAGCACTCTACTTCACTTTTAAAAATTATATTATGTATTTTCTCAGGTTCAATCAAAACAAAGATTAATCGTATCCTTCAAAGTAGTGATACAGAGCACCATGTCCCACCATTTTGTCTTTCATTAAAACTAATGAAGAGAAAGTTTCTTACAACTCGTAGAACTCCCACCGACAAAGCAGCAACAAAAATGAAGCCCTGCCGGTCCAGTCACACCCTCCCCAGGGAGCACTTCTACTCCCCCGGCATCTATTTTCTGATGGCAAGATGCCGACTCCTACAACCTCCACAAGGAACCCAAGAGTCATAACATCCCCTCATTAGTATTTGCACACCATCTGGTGACTATTACTGAATTAACTTCTCACAGAAAATAAGTTTTTAGAATATAAGTATAAAATTAGACTGATATAAAATCTTACTCTTCTCCCCCCTCCCCCTAAAACTGCAGAATTTTTAAAAGAGAATAAAAGAGGACTGTGGGCCAGACACAGTTCAAAATGTAAAGAGTCTTCCAAATGCCCTCGTTGCCCTTCTTCCCAATTTATTAGGGTATGATTTAGTGCACACATGAGCTGTTTGGGTACAGCTCTTACTCTCTATTTGCTTTTGTTAAATAGCATGCACACTGTTGGACACTGGAAAATACTGAGTGATGACTTTATAGAAATTTTACTCCAATCCAACATTTTTCTTCTGTGAAGATACTCATAAGATTAAACCCTGTGTGTTTCATTTGTCCCAGCAAGTCCCCAGGTGCTGCAAGGGCCTTCAGATTTTGAACCTCATTTCCCCTGTAGCACTACCCTGGGAGAAGAAAATAAAGTCTGTCTTCAGGTTTGAGTCTTCAGTGCCAGTTAAGGGAATTTTTTTCCTCTGGGAGAGGAAGGGAAAAAGCAAGAATGGAAGGAGTTTCTTTTTGGTTGTTTTGTTTCTTCACGTTTAGTTTAGTGCCATTTCTTTCAAGGGGAAGAAAATCCTGGCAATACATATTAACCAACTATTTTATTCCACTGATTGCTGTTAGAAATTAATCATGAGCTACAATTAAGACCAAAGCTGTGACAATGCAATATAACTGACACAGCATTTATTAGTTAAAAGCGAAACAAGTTCTCCACAAACAAACCAGAGATAAAACCGTCTATTCAGATAAACCACTGGGTTTCAAAGAAGCAAAACTCTTGATGCTATAGCAAATTTGGGAAAAACAGCTGTTCAGGTTATGTGCAGCATTTATCTTTCAAATGAAATACATCGGTAATATTAAAGGAATTTTAATGCAACTGCAAAAAATTAAAAATAAAATACCAAGGACCATATGGTACTGCCATAAAACATTTATGTCCAAATATTTGCTCTCATTCTTATCCAATGAAAACAAAGTCCTAACTAGGAAGCAGAACTCATTTCTCTCCTAACAACCAGTAAAATATCCCCCTGCCAAATTAGAAACTACAGCAAGCAAATGCCTCCTTGCTTATCATAACTGAAGTCAAACTTTGCCAAAAGAGGCAGGAGGTATCTCTAAAGTTGGACCAAAATATTTTAGTGTTCACCAGAAGACCTCAACCATACTGCATTCCTTGTGAAAAAACTGCAGTCAGGAGACGTGGTAACAATAAAGATGATTTTCTCTCCAAATCACTTAAAGACTTTAATGTTAACACAGAAATCTATGGGTTATTAAAGTTAAGCATGTGTGCAGCTGTTTGCAAGATCAGAGTCTAAGTACAACCGACGACGATTAAGATTTGTTTCTTAATCAATACTTTAGCGAAGACAGATTGAAAGTTATTTTAATTGCTGGTCTTGGAAATATTAGATGTCTGATTTCAAGTTTAAGGGATACAGATTCCACAGGTTAAACCTCTTTAGTTAAAATGCTGAGCATTCTGGCACAAATCCAACAGAACACTTAAACACATGCTTGACCTAAAACACAGAGACAGCTGCAGAGAACTTAAAAGTTAAGAATTTACGGGACCAGAGAAAGAATGCTCAGTACCAATCAGGATCAAGGCTAACCACCATCAGTCTCTTTAAAAGACATGGATTTCTGAAGCTTCTTCCCTCTGTAATTTAAGACAGAGGTATATGACAATGTAATGATGTAAAAACCGGACTATATTTTTCTGGCCTTAGGATCATCTGTATTAAACATTCATAAAGAAAAAAATGAAACCCCAGTGACATTTCTGTAATTTTAGAAGAAGGGAAAAGATGAGCAGTGTCTTAGCCTAAAGTAGGAGCACTGAGTACAAAATGTGACAACAAAGCATGCTGATTCTTTGATCTCATTGAAACTTAGCCCATAATTTAGGCAGTGCCATAACAGGCCAAGGTGGTACTGTAATTATAAGAAATTCACACAAACTCACAGACATAAATAAATATCAATAACAAACAGACTTTCTAAAAACAAGTAGAAGTTTTCCACTTGTGGCTTTAAACAGACATTTGCTTTGTATAAAATGCTTGGAGGAAAAAACAAGGGAAAAGATATGGGCACTTCCCATCTTCTTTATGTTAGCCAGCCCTCAGAAGTGTAATTTTAGTGTTACAGAGATGAATCAGGAAATAAGTGTCAAAGAAAAAGTACAAAAAGCAAAACCTGTAAGAAAGTAATTGCACTATTACTTGCAGTGGATTTAGTGATACTATTATCAAACCCAACAAACTAACAGGGGATTGTGCCATATATGTGGTCTGGAAAAGCAAGGCACATCACAAGCCCATCCTGTTAATGCTTATACTCCTTATCACTGGGTATCTCTCAAGTGTAAACTCAACTGAGTCATAAATTACACTGTGCATGCAATTACACTTTCATCAGAGAATCTCCGTTACTCCTGATCTCATAGCGCAGAGCAGCCAGCTCAGGGCACACTCCACTTGCACTGAGGGCATGTTTACACCAGGTAATGGAGTGCAGCATCCACATCCTCAAAATACAATTCACTGAGCACTATCACAAATTCACACCGATTTAAGATCCCTACAGCTGTGCCTTCACTGAAGCATTCAGTCCTTCTGAAAAACAGGACTTACTAGCAGGATATACACTTTACGGGGCTGGAGCATTGCTACTTTTGGGAGATGAACTACTCTCTCCTTCCTGACCAGCATGACTGGCACTGTGCTGGGGGACTGAAGGAGCACCTACAGGAGTTCTTACCTTCCAGTGCACTAGTTCCAGGGAAGGGGGCAGCTCTATCCACAACCCTTGTCGGGGAAAGTCATACCTGTGTCCCACAGTACTTCAAGTCACAGGGCCAAAAATGATCAGAGGGCTGGAGCACATTTCCCGTGAGGACAGGCTGAGAGAGTTGGGGTCGTTCAGCCCAGAGAAGAGAAGGCTCCGGAGAGANAGGTTAATGGTTGGACTTGATGATCTTAAAGGTCCCTTCCAACCTCACCGATGCTATGATTCTATGATTCTACTTAAAAGAGGCCTATAGGAAAAATGGGGACAGACTTTTGGGCAGGGCCTGTTGCGATAAGACTAGGGGCAATGACTTAAGCTAAAAGAGGGAAGATTCAGACTAGATATAAGGGAGAAATTTTTTATTATGAGGGAGGTGAAACAGTGAAACAGATTGCCCAGAGAGGTGGTAGATGCCCCATCTGTGGAAACCTTCAAGGTTGGGTTGGATGGGGCTCTGAGCAACCTGATCTAGTCTGGTCATTGCAGGGGAGGTTGGACTACATGACCTTTAAAGGTCCCTTCCAACTCAAACTATTCTATGATTCTATGATTTTCAGCTAATTTAGCCATCTCTTTAGTTAATATGAGGTGGCTTTAGGCCTGTGTTCCTTTGCCGTGCCGTTTTGACTTCTGAAGACAAAGTGTCCCTTCTTTCATAATTCCATCTCAGTATTTTTTCTCATGCATATAAAGGAAATTACGGTTTTACAAGCCACTGTAGTGTAAACACAGCACAGACTTTGAGAGGGGAAGGTATCCACTATTTTTATGGAGGCTTTTCTAATTTCTCCGAAGAGAGAGCTAGTATGATTTTTTTCTGTTTAAAGCAGTTCAGTCACTGCTTTCTACAGATTTTTATCAGAAAAAGATAAGGCTGAAAGAGACATTGCTGTCATGAAAACTGACCCCTCTGTGTAACTCAGACCATGGATGTTTTTCTAAAAAAATTCTTTTTTGAACTGGAGTACAGATTTTTAACAAAAACACCTATTTTTACGTTTTCTGCAATAGGGAGTCACAGGGTTAAAAATCTTAGGTAAGTTGTTCCATTGATTTTGAAAAGCGTGTTACAATCGTTAATTTAAGAAACTGCCCTCAATTTCCAGCCTCAGAGCATTGTTTTGCTTTTCTCTGTAACCTTCTAGAATTTTCTTCTCTATTTTAGTACTTGTACACCAGGACTAAATAACCTCCTCCGATAAGAAAACAGATGGGGATCTCAGATTCTTTCATTGCAAAGCATATTTTAAAAATATATTTTAACTATTCTCTTTTTTTTTCCCCCAACACTCTCCAAAGTATTATCGACTTTCTCAAAAAGTGTGCACCAAAACTGAACCCAAGATCTCATTAGATTATCACTAGACCCACCAAAATAAAATAATTTTCCCATCCCTTACTTGAGATTTCCCCACTTGATATATCCAAACACCACATTAGTTTCCCTACTGTGTTAGCTGACAGCTCACCTTTAGCTGATTATTTACCAGAACTCAAAAGCCTTTTAAAGCCACAGCTTCCTGCAATGGAGTCTCCATTTTCCAAGCACTGGCTTTGTCCATTATTCATCTCCATTTGACCATACTACAACACCTAGCGCCCACTTCCACTTATCTTAACAAGCAATCTGAGATCACTGTGTGTCAATGATCTGCCATGTTCATCATCATCCACATTCTCCTACCTGTAACACTTACGAGTA
Organism: Rhinoptilus africanus; assembly: GCA_013400135.1. Classification (NCBI taxonomy): domain Eukaryota; kingdom Metazoa; phylum Chordata; class Aves; order Charadriiformes; family Glareolidae; genus Rhinoptilus; species Rhinoptilus africanus. The sequence goes on along the minus strand of VXBO01009857.1, from coordinate 39,421 downwards.
ATAGAAATTTTCATTCCAAAACACTGTCATTAAATAACAAAATTTTCGGGTTGTTTCAAAGTCTGCCATTCAGTTAACTGTAAAATGGATCCAGTAAAGCTCCTAAGAACATGCTTAGACCTTGAGCACTTTACTCACGCTAGTGTCAAATACTTTGCTCCCTGGAGACCCAGGACTTGGTTATAGAAAGGAAATAAAATACAGCAGCAGGATCGATCCTTATGCCCAGCATTCCAAGTTTGGCATCTTGTTCAGAGATTTCAGAGTAGCTGGTAGGAACATTGTATACAAACAGAAAAAGCTGAGCTCAGACTGAGAAACAATTAACTCAAACCATGAATCCTTTGGACAGAAAGGGTTAGGATTCTTTTATCTCGTTCTTGTATTTTGTAAAACACTTGTACATGGAAGAGCTGGCGTTCAGACAATAAATACTTCTTGCTTTGGAGAATTTTTTTTAAACTCACTCTGCTCCTGTGCTTGGATTAGTCCCCTACCTGGACTTGTATTTGACTCTTTGGTTTTGCCTTAGAAGAAAACATTGTTTGCAAAAATCTGGATCTCTACCTCCCTGTCACAATTTTTATTATTACTATTATTATGATTGCAAATTAGAAGCAAGATCATTGTTATGAGTATTGATGCTCCCTGAAATACTTGTAAAGAAAAGGAAAACAGAAGAAATAGAAAGAGAAAAAGAAAAGAATGTACCAGTTTAACATCCTGCTTCAACAGTTAACATGCCAGATGCTATCTTAAAGGATACTCCTTAGTTTTTCCTTCAAATTTGTCTTTTCGTAAACAGAAAGACAAATCTATTTAAAATTTGTCATAGTTTAAACCATCAAATATCTTGTATACACACATAAATAGAGTTTTCTGTTGTCTTTTTCAGAGGCTATAGCATCAGTCAAGATATTGCTGAATTCTAATCTTGCCTGTGCTGAGATGGAAAACCAATTCCCAAGTTCAGTGGAGAAGAATCAGACCTTTATAATAAGAACTGGATTACTGTAGGGATATTGATTAGCTCATACTGTACTGTGAATTAAGAATTGCAGTTCACAGATAGAGATTCAACAGTTTGAACTCCTAATGATTTAATTACTGAGGTTAATAATATAAAAGTAACCGAGGAAAATAATTAAAGGTTTTCAGATTTTTTTTTTTTTCAGGGAAAAGAAGTAAAATATTAGTAGTTTCTGGGGGGCGAGGGGGTGAGAAAATTAAGGAGCTGATTCTTTAACCAAGCTTTGTAGATTATCTTTTAACATTATCTTGTAACTCAATAGGATCAAAAATAAACATATAAATAAATTATATGTTTGTCTTGACACAATAAAATGAAGTTAAAATTTCTCTCTGGACAGAAGTGGGTAGCATAGCAAGATGACCCTCATCAGTATCTCTTCGAGATTTGATTAGATGGGAATACAGCCAGACTAGAATCTACAACAGAAACAGATGAATAATGTTCACTGATCGGCTGTCCCAAGTAAAGAAAGTTCTTTCCTTACAGTTGTTAAAAAATGGGTAAATGTCCTCCCAAAACTGAGTAATAGGGAGGGGTAAAGGTCCACTACCATAATAGGCTTTTAAATTTCTCTGCCCAAAAGAGAAACATGTCATTTTCTGCTCAAATCCCTCAATTTCTTCTTGAATGGGTTCTTGCTTTTGAGGAACATTGAGTCACCAGCTAATGCAAGTTGCAGTCTCCAGTGGAAAAACTAATAGGCAGTTCTTGAAGAGAAAACAGACAGTTGTGACCCTGCTCTCAGAGACAGGCACTTCTTGCTTCTGATCAGGAAATAACATCCATGAACTACTTTCATGCAAGAACTTTTTTTTCCATTTAGAACAATGGAGATACACAGACATGGATAATCAGTCCTAAATCTTATTTTATTCCCAAGTTCTCAGATTCAAAATAATCATGTTAGAAATCTTTAGCATAAATTTGATCACTAATCTAATCCTTTATTTTCCATTTTTTTTACTCACCAGACAAAATGAGGATCAGAGAGAAAAGTTATCGGAAGACCACTTTGACATACTCTCCCCGTCTTTACTGTATACAGTTTTTTGGTGACTCAGTTCATGTTTAGGACATAAGTTTTCCATCCTGTAACAGCTGCAGTAATATATTTGATTTCTCAGCCACGAATTCCATCTATATGTTCCTAAAAATGTTGTTAATGTGAGGATTTTACTCTTTGTCTTTTTGAAGTAGAATAGACTAGACTAGACTAGAATGGAACAGAATGGAATCACAGTATTTCAGTTGAAAGTGACCTACAATGATCATCTAGTTGAACTCAGGGCTAAGCAAAAGTTAAAGAACATTATTAACAGCATGGTCCAAATGCCTCTTAAACACTGACTGGCTTGGGGCATCCACCGCCTCTCTGGGAAGCCTCTTCCAGTATTTGACCACCCTCTCAGTAAAGAAATGCTTCCGACAGTCCAGTCTAAAGTAGTCTAAAATTGAAAGTCTATGTAGTATGGCTATTAGGGTTATTCTTCTACGGGGAAGAATGGCTACATAGAGAACAAACAGAATTATGGAAGGTTTTTTGTTTGCTTGCTTTTACAGAAGATTGAAATACCTAATTCTGCACTTTCTCCTTTTTAAAGCTCGTCACAAACTTTTACTGTCTGTAGGGGACTAATTACACTTTTAAAGGCTCCAGACAAAATCCAAGGTATTTTTATGTTTATCGTCACACCCTCACGATATTCCTGGTCTGATTCAGTTTCCTTTGACAGGGGTACAATCTAAGTGCTGTTTTCTATGGGCCACCTTTAAAGCAAGGGCATAGAGGATGATTTCATCTTCCATTATGTATATCACACATTTCTAAATGTGATATCAATGCAGTGTAAGCAGCTAAATATATCCTTGTTTGCATGTATGTAGAGTGAGATTCACTGATACTTCCAGAGCTAGCTAATACAGCATCTTAGTGATATTACACAAAAAGTGTAAATCGGGGAATCCCTGATTTATCTTATACAGCAGAAGAAACACTAAAAGAGAGCATCATATTCCATTTACAATTGTTTAGGTCTGCAATTTGTAGTAGGGTAATAAAGTCAGGAAAAAACGGGCTGGATACATTTTTTGAAATGACTTGTGAGAGGTAAAATAAAGTCCCGTGTTATTTTATTTTATTTGGGGCATTAATTTTACTCAGGTCACGGGAAAACAGCTACACTTTCATTAATGAAATGCTCTAAAGCTAATTTCCATTTGTATGCAAGTAACATCATCGGGTTTAGTGCATGCACACAGTCGTACATACTTATACCGATATCTGCATGAGAAGAAAGCGAACAGGCTGTTGATTTATTACACACAAATGGAAAGAATAAGATAACATTTTATTAGCGAGATACCATTATAAAAATGACTATAAATGGATACAATACAAGTGGTATATGGCCTTATCAGTAAATCTACTGTATGTTAGGACCTAGTACATGTTGTAATAAAAAGATAATTAAAAGTATTGAATCACAGAACCACACCAAGAAATAGCCCAGTAACAACAATCTCCATTAGTGAGACAGTATGTACTGCCAACCAGGTTCAAAAAAGACTGAGAAGCAAAGTAAATTTTTTGGGAAGCATAAAAAAGCCTAAAGTCCAAGCAGTAAAAGAATAAAGGAGCGGAGTATTTTTCTGACTTTCTCTAAAAGAGACTAAAAATATTACTTGACACAAGGATTTCTTGTTTGAGGAGCCTTATCTCATACCCTTAACATACATATTTCTGATAAGGTGATATTCACACTCTTTAACTGCTGTAAGTAATATAGGACACTGGAAACCTGTACAAATATTTCAAGAGGCTGTTTCTGTGGGGTTTTTTGTGGTGATTTGGTTGTGGGTTTTTTTTTAGTTTTATGAATAGCACTGTCTGGCTTTGGAAATACACGCTGTCTTCTTCCCCTCATCCCTCCTCCTTTCCCCTCAGGTTAACTGCTTCCCCTCCCTCCCTCTGGTCAGTTTAATATGGAGATGCTGCCTGAGCCTTGTTGTACAGAATAAGCACACAACATTTCTCCTGGGAGTTGGTTCATGCAAAACACTGCCCCGCTGAGAGAGTGGAAATTTACCCATAAGACATTCTTCCAGCAGCAAGACTCCAGAGGAAACCTGATCAGAATTTTTAAAGACGTGCCTTGATTTTCTCTGTAATTCCTTCAAAGTTTCATGAGGAAAAAATATAAACCAAATGTTTAAGGCTTATTATGCTTGGTCTTGACCAGAAACAGACTGACATATAGTCTCATTTGGGGATAAAAACTGAGAAGAAGACAGCAGTGGATTATTTTTAACAGATTTTCTGCTGGTATATCTTCTCCTGTGATTTCTTTTTGTCTTTCTTTCCTCCTTCTGACTATCAGTTTATAGTCTCTGCAGCACTTCAGCTGATCAATACACCACCTCTCCCCCCGCCACACACAGCCAGAGTCTTACTGGCTTTAAGATGTGCAGGTGGTATTTGCAAAATAAAAAACATTTATTTTTACTACTTAAATTTGTGTCACTGATTTATCAAGAAAATATACCTCCAAGTAACACAAAACATAAGAAAGGTGGTGATTTTTAAGATGTTATTTCTTAAAGACCCTTGGAAAAACATGTAGGAGATCTATATAGTGGATTCAAAATCTCTTTTAAGAAAGAAACCTTTTATTTTGGGTCTCATCCAAAGTCCAATGGATGTTCCCCCTTACCTCAGTGTGCCATGAACCAGCATTTTATTGTTTAATCTTACTCCGATCGATTTCAGCAGCACAGCTCCCACTATCTTTTATTATCATAATAAATTTAACCTTTATATTTTCATAGTACCTGCAAGTTGCAACTAGGGTAGGACCCAGTGTGCCAGGTACTATTTAGAAACTCCTTGTTAAATGACAGTCCCTTCCTTCAGAGGTTGCAGTTGTTACAGTCAGTTTGCAGGTTGACATACCCTACAGCTGCATACCAAGTAATGCTGGTGTGGTCAGACCTAACGAAACAGCGAAGTTAGCCAGGTGAATAAGGACTTTGCAGAACTAAACTTCAATATGGCAACATCCTTAGGAGAGTGAACACATCTCCCTTTTAATCTTAAGCAAACAAGCATCTCTAAATAAGATATAGTACCAGACATTTTATTTTCTCCCTTCACTTCCTGCAACAGTAAGGGTATTGTTTTACCCTTCTCCGCAGCAGTACTGGGACACTATGCACATTCTGGTGACCATGTTTTTTAAATTATATTAAAAGTGGATCCAGGAGTTACAAAAATGATGTGAGGGATGAAGAATTTACAATAAGGGTTAAAATTTAGTGTATGTAGATTAGCAACAGAAGATTGAGATATGATTGCAGCGTTTAAACACCTTAAAAAGAAGACATCACCAAGCAGTAAATGGCTCTTCAAATTCCACAGACAGGGATGTAAGATGGAACAATGACTAGAATTCATATCCAGATAAAATAAAGACTGCAAGGAAGGTACAACTGTAACAATAACAACAACAGATTCCTGGAAGTACCAAGTGGTAAATTCCCCGCATCCTGATAACTTTGATTCAAAAAAGCCTAGAAAATCAGTATTAGCCAAACACAAGTAACTAGGGTTATTCATGAGATAAATGAAATTCTGTGGCCTACATATAAGAGGTCAGGTTACCCTACTGATAAATTTAAGGATCAGAAGAATCACTTGCTCAGATAAAAAGTAGGAACTTTTTTATTTGTTTTGCTACTAAGCAACTTAGATTTCAGCTAAAATGTTTCTATTTCGGAAAAACAAGGCCTTGGGGTACGTGTATATTTCTGCTCTTGCAGTGTACCTTGTACCTCAATCCAAAACTTTTTTTTTTTTTAACTCATCACTATTACTATATTTTCCAATTCTACTTCCTAAGGACTTCCCATAGTTACGTCACATTTCTGACTGTTCATCAGCTGCGTATCGCTTTGTTCCTCTGTCTGTAGTGAGATACTATCTGGCCTAGGGGGAGTGTTTCATCTTGCCCAAGTGTCCAGCTATATAATAATGCAAACATAAAAACAGACATCACAGTAAATGGTGAATAAAAGGCACATTCGAGACACTTCTCACTGTTGTAATGAAGTTAAGGCAGTTTAGATGAACCATAGATAGTCCAGGTACAATTTTATTGCTGCCATTGTTCTGAGATGCACAAATACTATTCCAGTTTGCTGTGATCTGCTCTGCAAACCTGGGTTGCTGGTGACTCACAGTAAACCCAGTACCAGGAAGAATCACTGAGATGCCGAACCACCACAAACTGAATCACAGCTGGAGGATTATCCTGAATCACAGCTGGAGACTCCTAACTGAATGGGACGAATCCCAATAAGCATTACGTGATACACTGTAATAAAACCTAGTGAGAGGTAGGGGAGAATTTAAGCATTCCTGGCAACTCGTGGTCTAATTTTTCTCTGCCTCAGAGGCATGTAAACTGGCATTCACCTAATCACCAAAAAGTAAGTATAAACTCTCCGTTCGTTCGTATGATAATGCAGGCAAGACCCTGTGAGTATCTTCTTATGTCCATAAGCTTAGCATAATACCTTTTCACTTCTCTCTCTCTGCACAGTATGTTCTACGTTTACCACAAAATACTAACAAGATGGAGGTTAATAATCAAGGAGATTTATTTTTTAAAAAGATTTTTACTATGGACAATTTCCAGGAAGAGAAGGTCCTCTCATTCACGCTACTCCTCTGTGTTTTGATGCAGAGGCACTGTACCTTTGCATGGTTTGAATTCCTCAGGACGGTGTGCTGTACTTCTAGTTATGGAAAAGTTTTAGCATAAAGCACAAGTCCCTCAGAACAGGCCCTTTTACCTGATGTATACATGCAATATTTCTGTCTTTCTGGACCTGTGGGTGAAGGTCTTATTTTTTGAAAGTTCCACTCATGCCACTGAAAAAATTCACCTCCTGATCCTCAGAACGTACAGAACAGCCTTTTTTTCTTCTCATGAAGGCTGTGCAAAATTCATTACAGAACTAGAATGTAGAGAAGCTGTAACCAATTGGTATTTATGCTCAGTCTCAAGATTTGTTTGCTTTCCAGTCTTCCAAAAAGCACACTCCTTAGACGTTCTACAGGTACTTATGATCAGTCTAAAGAGTTCTGTTCTTTTATCCACACATCCAGTGAAAGGTTTCTTAAGATAGCAAGAAGAGGTTAACCCGGAACAATGGTCCCACTATTAAGGTCTATGAATAGATGTTCTGTCATCGCATAAAATACCCTGTGTCTTCTAAAACTTAGTGTAGCATGGACCTTTCTAGACTATCTCACATAGAAACCATGAACCTTCCACATTTCATGCCACCACTGAAAACTTCCCTTTTTCTATCAAAAGCTAGACACAAAGGCCACATGTATAGGGCAAGATCCAGATCAATAACATTAAATAAACAAGGGTTGCAACTCCTAAAAACAACCTGATTGAATGAATCTGGATTGAATGGGATGACTCAGGTGCTGCATTCTGTTACAGGAGAAATAGGTGTCTCAAAGTGAGTGAGAAAACTTGCATGCTAAATCAGCAGCTACACACAACTTAAGCAACAAGGAATGCTAGGCAAAGGCACGTGTTGCAATTCTTACACTTCTTGAGAGATGGGGCACTGTATTTGGCAAAACACTTTCAATAAATTCACTTTTGTCTTTGATCTTAGAATTTTGTGCTTCGAAAAGTATGCCTCTTTTTCTTTTGTTTTGTTTTTGTTTGTTTGTTTTTTAAAAACAGTAACTGATTTTTAAATTATGTCTGTGAGTGGGGACAGGGACAGTGATCTGGAATGGGAATAGAGAGCATTTTATTGGGAACCAGTGTACAGCATTGTTATTTCACTGTGTATATCCGTGGTTTCTCTTTTCAACAACAAACTGGTGGGTAAAAGCATGTGGCAGTAATCTTCTGAAGAGAACCAACCACAGGTTTTATATGGTGCTAAGACAGCTTGCACATAGAGAAGAAACATAGAAGTTGCTTCACCTGACTCCAGACGTCACACCTCTGAAAGCTTCAGGAAAATGTCAGAAAATAAAGAACACAGTAGCCCCAAATTCATAAAGTATTGCTATGGATGAAGATACATAGAAATCTTGGACCAGATGATGTGCTGATTTCCAAACACTGTCCATATATACAAGCAAAACCACTGTTCATCAGTTACTGTGGAGCCACAGCGTAGATAACAAAAATGTAGTGATTTGGAAGTGTAAACCTGAGTATAGAGCATAAACTCTTCTTTAGTTTGTATACATTGGACAAGGGCCATGTCTTGGCAGTGAGAAGTGCACACATCGCACAGAACAGAGCTCAGCCTCGGGGCTCAAGTAACTATAGTCATACAAATAACATTTGTTTTATTTGCATTATAAAAGTGAGATTCACCATGAATCTGCCAGCTTAAAAGCCCTTTAACAGACAGTGGAAGGCCAAGGAAATAAGAGAGTTGGCTAGCAATTACTCCACAATACTTCCATTTCTGTAAAACTTACTTTTAACAGAGAAAAATATATATCAAGTATGCACGTCTATGCCTCTATATAACTTAAGAAACTAAAGTTCATTTAAAAAATGAGTATTAATATCAGATAATTTCCTTTGAAAATTTCTTTATAAATTCCTGCTTACATTGAAATTTTACATCAAGCCATACTGCACAATACAAATTGCAACAATTAACTATGACGTTTGTATGCTATGCTAATAGAATACAAAGCTATCTGTAATACATAAATTAGATAGCTAACACAGGAATGTGTCCAAACTTTACGAATCAAAAAAAAAAGTAAATTATTTAATTTCCATTAATGAGAATGAGGAAATACGCTATTGAAACAGAACCTTTCTAAAAGCAAAGAGCAATTATGTTTCATGCTCAAAAGACCACAGACTCCACATAAAACTCACAATGCTGCACCAATTATTTGGAGTTCAAATACCCTTATTGTAGCAACTGAAGCAATCTCAAATACTCCAAAAATTACCGGGTTGAAAAATCTATTATTTAAAGTATACCATGCATTCATTTTGCTCATAAACGATCTTAAAGTATTTCAGAAGGTGCTTTACTTTTTAATTTTAAAAGTAAAAATAACATCTATCACTTCCGTAACACCGTTAGACATCTTTTAAATAGATATTTAACAGAATTACAGACACGTTGGAGAAGATGGCTTATATTCACTGAAAAGGCTACTGTAGTGCATTAGTCTTTAGATAAAGCAATAGGATCTTTTCCGTGTATTAACAATCCTCCATACAAAAGATTTCTTAAAACTTTTAAAACTGCTTTGTCAAGTCAAGGTTACAAAGCACAAATGGGTAGCTAAATGATATGTGGTTACTCAAAAAGGTATTGCGTGAATCCATACAGATTTTGATTGCGTTAGGAAAAAGGAATTTGCAAGGTTTGCTTCTTTAAAACTAAAGTATATTTTAAAATTTACAATGGCATAACAAATGGAAAGATAGTCCTGTAGTGTGGATTTTTCACTTGCTTCTAAAGAACCTTTAACATACCAATACGATTTCAGCTGCAATGCATTGATTTGTCCCCTCTGACATGATCTGAGGTGAGTGAAACAGAGTTCAACACTACACTGAAACCTCCAAAAGTTTTTACTGACTTTACATTTGCATCTCTGGTAATTGTAAAGTTGGTGTTAATTTTATGCTATAAACAGCTGGCTTAAAAGCAATATTTACTTAAATAGATAGAGATAGATACTAGTCTGGTCAAATTCCTGTTGATAAGAATAACAGCTGTATATTCAAGAAGGTGGCTACACATATATAGCTTCTAGCATTTGCACATACATATGCACCCCACCAATGATTTAAGTACTTCTAAATGTGCATTGGTTTCTGGTTCCCACTTCAACTTCTCTGTCTTAATCAAGAGTGTCCAAAAAGACTCCTCCACCTATACCTACAATTTGTCCATTTCTCTGGTTCAAATTTCAAAGCACTCAGGATCAGGAAATATAAAACCAGGCGTTTGGCCAGGCACCCAAAAGTAATAGGAAAAAATACGTTGTGTGGAACAAACGATGAATCAGTCTTTTATTCATTTTTCTGCAAGGTTTGTAGCAAATAAATGAGCCTTTCTTTTTGGTGCTACCACAGCATAAAAAGAGAATCACTGGAACATGCTGGAATAGCCATAAAAAGTGAATAAAAAATAGCAAGAATGGCTCTCAAATGCCTACATAAAGCTAAGTCAGGGCTATAAAAACTGCTGCATCTAATTCCATAATTTCTTTCTGCGTTTTCATGCAGTCAGCCATTCGGAATTGTCCTGGAGTTCACTGTCCAAGGATACTGCAAAAAATCTTACCTAATCCATAATACAAATTATTTTTTTATTATCATTATTTCCTATTGATGTCATCATTGTTAAAAAATGGCATTAACTTCAAACCAAAAAATTACTAGAATAGAACATTCACCCTTTTACATCCCCTCCCCCAAGATTTTTTATAGACATACATTTCATTTGGTTTTCTGTACACCCCTTAACAGTTTGTGAATTTTCATTCCTCTCTAAGATATGAATATATTATACTAAGGGATATTATATAAATGAGACCATTATTCAAAATGAGAACCTTCTCTTCTAACAGCATCACTATTTGCAGAGTATGAGACAAAATAAATGTCTCCCATGAGTGACTAAATGCAAAATAAAAAGTAACCACTCAACTTTAATAGTTTAAAAATGCTATTAAACATAATGGCTCCTCAACATTCAAGCAGCACTATGTTTTAAGTGATCTTCATTTTTAAAGAACTATTTTATTTACATTTGAAATATTGATGGTGCATAAAGTTCTGTTCGTGTAGTAATGATAGTCAAAAGTATTTAAAATAATTGCCACAAGACCGAAGTCATAAGTTTGCTCTATCCCTAGGCCAGTGGAGACTCCAGAGCTAAAAACGTAAACATCTGAAGAAATAATAAGAAACACCTACTCCAGTCTGTGAAAAAGTATCTGTGACTTTCTCAGCGACTAAAAGAAGAAATATCAAAGCAAAACCTACTAGGTTATTAAGCAATAAAGTAGAAACTCAGTCTGTTTTTTTTTTTACTGTTTGAGGGGAATTCTGGCTCTGGGTATATATTCCCAGAAATTAACTCTTTAGGTAGTAACCTTATCATCAAAATTTATGGATATAAAGGAGCTGTTTCAAAATACTACAAAGGTCATGCTTGCATTTGAAGAGATAAAAAGAGAAAAAGTTTATTTTTAATCTGTGATGCCATATTTAAAAATAAATTCACATTACTATTTCTTGTGTTGCCCAGGACTGAAACCCAAAATCTTCAGGAGGCACTACAACTTATTTCCCAGACTATTTTGTCACCATGCCGGCACAGCATCCATATACTTACTATATGTGCTCTGAGCAACAGCAGAATTTGTGGGAAACCAAACAAATACACATGCCACTTTACAAGAAAACAAAAAAGATTACAGGTCAGATTTATGATTCCAGAATTACTTGTGTTTCAGCAGTGTATAAAGCTGCATGGGCCTAGAGTAGCCTAGCAAATGATGTAAAGTGGCCAGATCCACAGGATCGATCTCTCCAGTGAAACACTGAACTCCTGGAAAGGAACCAGGGCACACTCAGAGGCCACAGCTGGCACATGGTGTGACAGTAAACCATAAATTGTGTAGCCTTAACTCTTTTTTTGCTCAGTTTTATTTATCCTGAATTTTTGTGTAGTTCCTTATCTTCACGTAGAACACTCCAGCTTACTGCTTTTCAGAGTAGTCAATTAAAAAAAGAGAATGGTTACATCCATTTACCACAAACGTAACCAGTCATGAGCAATATCGGCTTTGAACATGCCAAGAACAAAATACAATCTTACTTTAAGGCTGCTTAAAAAATTCAGAGTATATGTAGCCTCAGTAAAATTCTCCAAGACATACTAGCCTGAACTGGGAGGAAGGAGACTGAGTTGTGAGCCTCCCCAAAATTAGCCAAGATGTTGAAGCAGATGAAAAGGTCACTGGTTAAATATACAACAGAATTGTGATTTATTGGGTTTTTTTCTTTAGTAGCTTTACTTTCTGTTTTGTAATCAGGAGAATCTAACTCTTAGATCATGTAGAATAAATGTATATCTATTCTAGAACAAACAGATTGGAAGAATTTTCTTTTTCAAACAATAATGTTTAATTGTTAAATATAATAAATCTAGAATGCTTTTACATTCACAGAGCAAACAGAGGCTTGAAGTCAAGGAGCAGGTAACCTCAACAACATTAGCTCTCTTAGGAGTAAGAAAGGTTCCAAAGAGCTGCAAAGGCCAGCTGGAGAACTGGTGATCCAAACACTAGGGCAGAAGGAGAAGTCTTCTCAATGTAAGGAGTATAAACAGTGAGAGATACATGACAGACAGTGATTGACTGTCACTTTGGAATATTCTGCCATGTTCCTCAGATTTTTTTCATCTTGCTATATTTCTTTTTTGAATTTATTAAGGTAGTATTTAAAAGACTCCACCGAAAGTGAGGCCAATTGGTGTAAACTTCATACATGCAGAGAGTTAAAAAGCAAACAAACATACTTTTTACAGTGTTTGTGAAGTATACAGTCACAGGATATGATAAGAAATGGATTTAAATTACTTGTCCAGTATCAGATAGTAGGACAGAGACAGAGCTTAGAGAGAATCCAGAGATACATCCCTGTTGCAGACTATTTACTTCTTTGCTTCCCCTTGCTTACTTCTCTTCCTGGGTAGATGGTAGCCATTTAAATGCTCCAACTGCCAAAATTTTGCTGACAACTCAGTTGCGCATCTGCACTCGCAACTGACTTCTGTCCAGCCAAAGCCACATCTGACATTTCCAACAGGAATACCTCACAATTAAAACATGGGCACCACTAATTTCCATTCGCAGCTCTTTCTTTTCCTTCCTACTGTGTCGTAGTCGATACCACAGTGTTCTCTACAGGTATCATAGATGCCTGCCCTTGCACTGAAGCCATATCAGCTGATACACTTCTTCCTCCAAATAATTTCTATAGTTGCTCTTTTCCTCCTTTAAGAGTCAACACCCTCCTCTTACATCATAAAAGTCTCCATATACCATTCACAAGCACCGCACGTTGTAAAATGCATCTGTGCTTTTTCTAATCAAATTCCTTCCCTGTGTTTTGAGTTTGTCTACCAGCAACCAGCTCCACCTTTTTTCCTAATATCTGGCCTTTTCTTCAGGGCCCTGCACAGCTCTGCTTCCAAATGCCTGCCTTCATTCACATTTCCTCTGCTTTGGTTGTCATGGCTACAACACCAGCCTCACATCCAGGCTTCCTTTTCCCCATTGGCAATTTCAGGCTTTTTTTTCAAGATACCCATGATATTTGAAAATCCTTTAAATATTCAACCCTGTCTAACGACCAACATCTATCGTGACATCTATAAAAGTGTGTCAGATTTTCAGTTTTGTCAAACATCAGTGAGGATCTACTTTGATTCCCAAAGCTTTTGAATGATGAGTCTTCAGTGAAGTCTCAACATTTCTTGCAGACCACCCAACACCCTGTCACTAAACTCATAGTTCAGAACTTGGTTCTTATGGGGGACTTCAATCACCCAGATATCTGCTGGGTAGACCACACGGCCATGCACGCACAGTCCAGGAGGCTCCTCCTATGTACTGATGATAACTTTTTGACACAGGTGGTGCAGGAACCGACAAGGAAAGGAGCACTCCTGGACCTAGTATTAACAAACGCAGAGGGACTGGTGGAGGACTTTAAGGTTGAGGGCAGAGTTCAGGATCATGGGTACCACACACAAAACAACAAGTAAAATCACAGCCTTAGACTTCAGGACGGCTAACTTTGATCTCTTCAACAGAGACGTTCTCTGGAGACATTCAAAACCCACCTGAATGGGTTCCTGTGCAACCTGCTCTAAGGTGGCCCTGCTCTGGCAGGGGGGTTGGACTAGATGATCTCCAGAGGTCCCTTCCAACCCTATGATTCTATGAACTTCAGTAAAGCAATAGAGTCTCATGTATTTCTCAAGGTAGCCTTGGAATGAAGTTTGGAAAATGGGGCAGAGGTGTGTGGGTCTTATTTTCACAGAAATATTTTCAGATCAATAAGACTCAACAGGGAGGCCTCAGGGTAAGTTCAAACTACAAGACATGTCCATCCAGTCCACAGCATTGTATATTGTGCAAAACAGCTACTTGGACAGCAATACAGCAACTACTTTCTTCAGAGCACCTGAATATGACTAATTTCTATGAAATCAGAAGGTGGAAAAATAAAAAAACCACCCCCTTTTGTTGCACAGCCTGCAGACTCTAAAATATTTAGAGAAAGATCTGCAGCTACTGGCATTTTTGATGAGGAAAGGAGGGCAGGGGCACTCCAACATGAGATTTATTGCAATTTGTTGAGGGACGATGGAGGGAAAAAGCATCTCCAGAAAGCTACAGCTGATGTTGAATTGTGGAGACTGGAAGAGATGGCATGGCCAAGATATCCAAGAACATGTGGGAAAGTGAGGAAGGGAAGACACTTTATGAGCAAGAGAGAGACACAACCCCTCTCCCAGAACAACACAAGGACAGGAACATCACAGAATTGAGCCTGCAGAGTTTGGTTCAGCTGTAGTCACATAACATGATTAATCTTCTCTTAAGAATCTTCCATGTCTACTTTTTATCTCCAGCTCTCTCTCATATGACTTCGTTGGAGCAGATACCACACTTTCATTTGTATCTTGCCTGAAAAAATAAAGTATATGTGCACAAACCAGCTACTAAATTGTAGTCAGTACCTCTAGGGATCAGGTTATTTTGTGGCATGAAAGTTTTCAATTAATGAGAAAATTATCAACCTATACCATTCTAACTTTTTTTTTTAAAAATTTCACCACATGCATCATTTTTTTGTGTTGTTTCTCCTGGATTTTTAATACTGTCTCTAGTTTGACTTACAGCTCTGATACTACAAAATATTAATAATTTCTAAAGAGATAAGAAGCAGGCAAAGAAATCATGAGGGGTTTTTTAGGTTGGCTAAAATTTTATTTACAGGGATATGCTCAATTTATATCAGTCATTGATTTAGTAGAGAAAATGTGAAACAATAATTCACACTGAATTGTTCCTCACCTTGGTACATCCATTGCTGCTGTTAACATGGCATCAGCTATCAGCCTTCACCTTTCAACAGTTTTCAGTGGAGGGAGCAAGAAGAAAGGGGCACACATCCATTGTCATCAGTGGCATTTTTCAGCATTATGACAGGTTCTCACTCACAGGGTGGCAGCTGCACTGGCAATAGGTTATTTTATACCTGGTGTTTTCTTGAGGGAGAATAACCCAGTGACACCAGGCAGAGCACAAGTCACGGCAGAAGTGTTGGCAGCCTTTCCCTCTTACATAGACATGGTGATGAATCAGAAGAATTGCCTGTAAAGCCCGTAAGGCTGTGACCCTTGAAAGTTGCAGTGGCCAATTAATTCTTGAGATTTTTATCATTCTGTTTCCCTCAACATTTTTTCAAGGCTAAACTTTGATGCTTAGGAAAATGGCAAAACAAGATTTGTCTTTCCTTATCTATCATATAAAGAGATGGAACAATTGCTGGCTAACCACTTACTGGTTCAGCACGTGGGTGTGTAGGCACAGAACAAAGTTACCTCCCAGTCTCTGGGGAGGTTCAGGTCTTGAGTTCTGTTGCTGGGGCTCATCTCAACTCATCTCTACCTTGTTGTGAAAGTAATGTGAAATGCCAACACTCCCCAAACAAACATAGACTCCTTTTCTTTGTTATCTTCAAACAGTGTAGCAGGCTAAAGGATGAACAGGAATCACTATACTTTATGGGTACTTTCTATTTTACTGCAAACCACAGAACCTTTCACGTTCTGTCAACTCAGGCAGTGAAATACATGTATCACAGGTCCACTGCAGTTCACATGGTGTTTGAGTCCCACCACACTGTACTCATAGAAATATAGCTTTCCTTCCAGGCTTCAGTAGTGCCTTTCTTTAGCTCTGCAGCATATTTTGTGTGCACCTTTTTTAGTTTAAGCAAAGCTTTATTCCTTTGGTTTATAGTTTTCATGTCCAGGGATGTATATTAACCTAAATGTTTAACTCCAGAACTTTGGCCCTTAGCATATCTCTTCTAAATCATGCAAAACTGCTTCGGTTCTGGTCAGTCCATCCAAGCTTATCTCTGTCCATCTTCCCCTCCAACGCTTGGTAAGGTGCTTTCCATTTCCTTCGACAAGACTTGATCAGAAAGAGCTGGCTTACCTCAGCAGATAACTAATTTTTTAGTAACGACCTCATCAATTCTTTTCTATTTATATTTACAGGGTTGTTGCCATGTAAACTGTCACTGTTTAGTCTTTGATTTCTGGCCCAATGTAAAGGTGAAAAGATGAATGTAAATAGATGTGCAATCAAAACAGAAACTAATACTTATGTGGACTCTGTAACACCAAGCAAAGTTCAAAAGTTGTTCATAGACACAGTGGCAATTGTCACTGCATGCAGTGTAGCTTTCCATTCTGGGTGCCTAAGGATGGTAACAAGATTTTAGATAATGCGTTTACATCTCATTTAATGCTATATTTGTAGGTGAAAATAAGACAATCTATCCAAACATCGTGCAATCAGGAAACACATCGGGAAAATACAACAGTGTATCTTTGCAGCAATGTTTAGCTTAGATGAGGTCAGGGAAAGGATTGTGCTATTTGCTCTGATATTTACTGCTAATATTATTTTTCCTCTTGTGTCTGCCTCTTTTCCAACTCCATTCTATTATCTCCCATGTTTAGGTTTCCCTGGCGAAGAGGTCCTTTTGGACCTTCCTGCTTCCTCCACTGGTGTCGCTGGCTTCCCTGGCAGCTCTGCATTCAGAGACCAGTTGCAGTTCTGTTCTCCCTTATAAAATATAAACCACCAATAAACACTGCTAAGTTCATTTCTCCTTTTACAAATCTTAGTGCTCATTATAAAGAGGTTAGGACAGTTGTAGATACATTTAGAAACAACTGAAAAAAGATAAAACTGTTCCCAGATAAGCAGCCAAGATTGCATAGGGTATCAGGGCTCTCTTATGCACTCTGAACTTCAAAATTCCCAAGCACCTTTTGCTGCTCTTGTTCCCTTCTAATTAATTCTTTGAGCAAGCAATTGGAGTTTGATCAATATAAAATCATTCTGTGATTTTACTAATTGTGATTCGTTACAGCTTCTCTAAAGTGGTTACTCTAAGAAAAAAGACTAACCTTTTCAAACCTCTCATCTGAAAATATTATGATAATGAGCAATGCCTGAGCTTCACAAAGGATGCCTGCAATATTACTATACTATTGAACAGACAGATCATTTATAAAAGTAAAAGGTTGCTTCCAGAAAAGGCATCTTTATGGAGATGTTTAGCCCTCTTTAACAATTTTTTACTTTATTTCTTACTTTAAGAATTTACCAGAAGACCACCAAGATGGTAACATTTGCTTCAGAAATGACACACTACTATTTAACACAGAGAATAGATGCTTATCTCTACGCCAATTCACGTAACATTTTTGCAGGAATAGTCTATAAAAAATTAAGCTTCCCAAAATGAAATATATTTGTCTATGTGTGAGGAGTGTAAACTGCTAACTAAATCCTATTTAATCTAGTGCAATTTATATGAATGATCTCAGCCACAAAATAAGTCCATGTTCAAACACTTTAGTGTTAGGTGTCCAACAAATATTAAAAACAGCATTTGCGTAACACACATGGATGTTGATGTTACAGAATAGCAGACACTCTGCTTGAGGTTTTTGGGAAAAGAGAATTTACAAACATTTATTTTAGGAGGTCAGTAGTGCCTTCTCTCTCTTGGACAAGCTATTTGTGATGCTATTAGGCAGCATTATTTGCATACTTCTATGCTTATTAAAGATTTTAAAAAGCAAACTTTATTTTGAATCTTACCCCAACATGGAACATAATTTTTTCTTTTTACTTTCAAAATGAAGTCTTCTAGTCAGCTATCCCATAATGTCTGCACAGTGTCATTTTATGGCACTCATGTTCCAATACTCTAAAGCACTTAGGCAGTATTGTTGACTCCAGTGCAACAATTTGCATACTTAAAGTTAAGTACGTACTTTTTGGGACCCGGGCCTAATACTTCCTTTCATTGTTTGTATGTATTGCAAATGGTTTCTGTTTCCTTCTGGATGTGGGATAGCTAATTATATTTTAGTCCCTGGGCATCCAGCAAGCACAATATAAAACCACAAGCTTATGGCTGTTTCTTACTGCAGTTTTGTCCCAGTGCAGGCTAGCTATAGGTGCAGTTACAGGCTTCCATTCCAGAACAGCTTCCTCCCAATATCCAAGGAAAGTAATCTCCTGGCTATGCTAACAGTCATCCAAAAAACCTACCATATAATCTAATTGAACTATTGATTCCCAAGCTGGGGCTTCTATTTAACATTCTACAGAGAAAGAAAAGAGAGAGAAAAAGGTTTTACAGACACAGTAACACAATGCTGCACAAACCTTCCTCAGCCTCTGTTGCTTTACATTCATTTATCATAAAGATTATGCAAAAAATATAGTTACAATGATAACTATCATTGTATCTCCCTCCTTCTCTGAAAGGTATTCTCCTTTTTATTTCAAGCTGCAAATCGTTAAACAGGGAATATACATTTTCCTTTATAAGAAAGAGTCTAACTGCAAGGAAGAATAGAAGAATGGAATGTGCTCCGTCACTGCATCACCTCACATTTCTTACGTGTCTCGACAGCTGGTAGTACTACCAGTATGACAGAATCTTTCTCAGCTTTTTTTTTTTTATTTGGTTAAGTTTAGGTTGTTATTTTTTTTAATTTAAGAGGAGAAAAAAGGAAGCACATAGTTTGCATTTTATAAAGTCCATCAGAAATCTACTTTATCTTTCATTCAGATTGCAAGATCAACAAACTCCCTTGACGATTATTTTCTATGAATATTAATTATGTTACTACTACAGTGTGTTTACTGATCTTTTAGGAATAATGCAAGCATTATGGGGATAAGACATTAGTGCCATGGAATTAGAAAAATATTTTGAACATTTGACCAACAAAAGAGGTTCTATTCTGGCAATTCTGTAAGTGCAAACTGTATAGTTTTACTGAAAGCTCTATACGCTGGTAGTAATGTGTGACATTCTTCCATTTTTTTGATAAACCAAGTCACAATTATTCGTACCGATATCACAGGTACCTGCTTACAGAAGTATTTTGTAGTATTATGTGATCCTAGAATATTTAGTTCATACAACTGGAATAACTTAAATAAGAAAATATCTTCATTTCTTCATTTATCTAAATGGCATTATAAGATTTGTTCTTTCTGATCAAAATATTTCCTTATATAGTAACATATTTAAAGTACTACTCAATTGTTTCTTGGGCAGATTATATATTTGGAGATCTTTTAAGTTATGAATTAAACAGCTCTAGGAAGGTGAGTTCTTCACAGAATCATTTAAAATCAGCTCCAAAAGAGTTTCTAGTCTGATTTTTTAAATGCAGTTATTGTCAGAAAACAACACTGGGGGTTCTTCACACCATGCCTCTTCATGACTAGTTTCTAAGTTATAACAAACCACTTCCTATCTGCCAGCCCTTGAAACTTCTCTAAATAGTTAAACAACATGTTGATAGTTAAAAGCTACAGTTTACTCTAGTCTTGTACTTTTGGTTTTGGGAAATGAAGCTGAAAAACAGGATATTTGGCAACAACCTAAACTAGTCTTGTGCCTCTTTTACACTGGGGTGATAAGAGTGGAAATTTTAATCTTATCTAGGACAACGACAAATCTTCAAGGGAAAAATTTCTTTCTACTAGCGAGGTCCATATACACATCAGGGGAATGGAGTGACATACAAGACCTAGAAGACATGTCCCCAGAGAAGCAATTACTTCCTTTGGGTCCCTTTGCAAGCTGCAAAGAAGGAGCAGTTGCGTGAAGACAGACAGGAAAACATTGCACCCGGCCGTGATTGCAGGTAGCACTGCACTTGCAAGGCAATGCAGGGAAATTGCTGTATCTGACAAGATATTAGTGATGATCCTAACTTCTGCAGGAACCACTTCCAGAGCAGCCCAGGGTCTGGTGTACAAAAGGGAAGCAAAGGAAATACCATAACCCCATTTCCTTCTAACAGTCTTAAAAAAATCTTAGCCGCATTTTCAGCGAGGACTGTCCACCAAACACTTTGCACAGCTTAAAAGCAATGATGCCTTCAGAAGTGCAACCACTGAGTGAGGAGAAGCCTGAGGGAAAGAATAGCCACCATACAGCTGGCCAAACGCCAGCCTACATCAGCCAGAGGTTCGTGCTCCAGTTAGGACAGAGAACAGCTGAAGAAGAAGTTGTGGGACCACAGACACACGACACCAAGGAATCGATCAAAGGACAAGAGTATTGCTGGAAACATCACTAAGTCATTTGGTGCTATTTGAATATTTACTGCAAAATAAGAATGTTGCTGAATCCCAGGTCCTCATGCCTCTTCAGAAATGAGGGTAGAGATGCCAAATTACTGGCATCATTGGTGTAAAAAGGGTCTTTTTCTTCAGTGTTTTTTCATGAATGACACTCAGTCCTTGACATTTTGTGTAAATTCTAAAACTGGTGTAGTAATACATAGACAACTGTCCAGGTCTGGCTCTCATTCCAGCACATTTTCTAGCTATTTACTGATAAACTGTATTAAAATCACTCTTATTCTGTTGGCAGCAGTTTGGCCTAACCTCACTACTATGTCTTCTCTGCGAGAACTGCCCATAATATGCACAGTGAAGAGGACTATATGCACTACTTTTAGCATTTGTTCACTGCTAGAAGTGGTGACCCAAGACTGCTAAAGCCCTGGAAGACACCTAAGTTCTTCTGATATATCCTTGTTCACCAAAGTCTATGGGTACTAGTGGAGAATTTGGATGTGAAACTGAAGAGACGCCAGCGGAAGGCTACCTTAGCTTTCATTCTGTGCAATAGCTAACAAAAATCATGAGATCATCATTTAAGTCCTCCCCCATTAAGTGTGCATTTGCATTCTTCTTTATTACTATTTTCCCCTTGCATTAAGGAATCAAGACAAACTCATTATCAGCTGTATCATAAAGCTCATAAAATACATTAATTCTACACTGTCCCCTCCATAGCTCAAATTTTCAGGGCTTCACTGTAACTGTCAGCATTACTCCTACTGATAAATAAAGACTTAATAAAATATGTAAATCCTGAATGACTCAACACAACTTTGTCCGATTCAGTAGAAAGACCAGGAATTTTCACTCAGGAATTTGGCTGAAGTGAAACTGTATCCTGCTCAGTGAAGTACAGAGCAATTGTCTGTAATGTTTCTCTCATGTTTCAGCAATACAGAAATTTCTTGGCCTAGTCATGCTCCTTCACCATGTTATTCTACTGAAGTTTATTGAAATGGGCTCTGGCATGAAATGCTTTTGCCCAGCTAGCCCATTTACTAGAAAGCGCAACTTCATCTGGTGACGACTAATGAGGAATGTTTTTTGTTGGGTGTGCTGAAAAGCATCTTCAAAAGCACTTTTGAAAGGACTTAGGCTGCAAGCTCAGGCAATAAAAACAAATATTTCATCCATATACAATCTTGTAATTCACTCCTCCCTCCTTTACAAGATATTATACTTCACTGACATCCCCAAAATGAAACATACCAAAAGGAATTTGAAGTACACCTTTCTCCTCAGCACAACTGCAGCAATCATACACACTTTACAACAGCCCAACATCATTATGAATCCCCTTATTGAGGACATTTGTGATGTCCATCAAATAAGAGGCTGTCAGGCTACTTTCTGGAATGTGACGACATAAAAACAGCTCCTCCTTCTGAGGCAGTCTCACTCCTCTATCTGATTTCTGTGCTTGCAGGAGAAGGTGTAATTGAAGATTTTCAGAGCTGATTAAATCTCAGAGATTGCCAGTGACAGAAAGATTCAGGTATTAGTTCCAGCAGTGGTAGCACAGTTCAGTGAACTGTTTCCCCTTAAACAGCTCGTAATTATGTTTCCATTTTATCTTTTTCTACATAGTTGCATAAATTCAGAGAACCTGTGCAACTGTAGGATGTTTTGAAAGGAACAGTGCATTTAAGGGGTTAAAATGGCAATATTCTATTAAATCCTCTTTTCACAAGTTGACAAAGGTCATAGACTATGTGGTAACAATGCTTCTAATCAAACTGGTGAATTCTTTTTAAGCAACCATCTGAATGGGAAGTAGAGAAATTCTAGCTTTTAAAAAGTCTTATATTGTCATATTTATTTCTTCTGAATATTGTTTTTTTGAAAAGGTAGAAAGTTGAGCTACCTAACACAATCACATAGGACTCTATGTCCTATTACAATGCTAGAACTCAGCCCTTTCTTGCTTATTTTCCTTTTCTTCTTCCAAAACTGCTTTGTGACACCTTGAGTATGAAAGCAACCAAATAAAACCTGTCAGTTCTTTCCAGTCTTATGAAAATACCCGAATTATAGGGAAAGAGGATGGTAAAACTTCAAAAGGTTCATTACATTATACTGATTCTCTTATAAGGGCTGTTTTACTTGCTTCTGTTAATTTGGCTTTACAGTATGCAGACGCAGCTTTGCAATAATAATCTGCCCAGTGGAAAATTGTTGTTTCTGCACTGAAGCAATATTGCCTTTTGGTCACCTGTCCAGCAAGCACATGAATCATTAAATTCTCAGTCAGAAAAGATACCTGTATGTGTGGAGAGCTGGCAAAGAATCAAGTGCAGACGAAGTTCTTGATAGCAAGAAGCCTCCCCCCCGTCCCCCCCGACTTTGAATTTAAAAAGGAACAAATTTCGTTCGCAAACAACTCAAGAAGAACAAGATACATTTCACCCTACAAGTAAGATTCTTGAGCAGTAAATGTTATTTCTCTTTCAAACACCACCTTTTTTCCACAGCGGCATGCTTCCATTTATACATACACACAAAAAGAATATCCGCTAACAATGTACATATGCTCACAGATCTACAGCAATTCCTTCGTCTGATCTCTCAGAGACTTCATCTCAGAGGGTTGCAAAGCAGCACTTGGGCTGCAAATAGAGAAGAACCAATGACAGCCAGAGAACCATGAGGGCCTTCCATCTATCAGTCAAGTTGTCACTGCCCTTCAACACAGGTGAAGAAATGTCAAATAACATTTGCAGCAAATTAAGCACTCCTGTAAGTGTTAGTGGGAGTGTATTGGCTCCAGACGCCTGGTTTTAAATTTTTATTCATCATCAAGAACAATCCTAGCAGGAACTGGGAAAGCACACACAGCTTGTGTGCCTTTTTTCCTTTAGGTGACTAGTTTCCATCAGGACCTGAGGTAGAGCATGAAGTATTATGGGACATTTGAGAGACAATAGGCATCTAATGCAAATAAGTAGTAAGTGCAGGGTTGTCAGTGAAGATCGTAACATTGGCACATGAAATAACAGTAGTAAGTAATTCAAGCAAGGAAAGGGAGTGTCAGAAAAGACAGATGAATTGGCATGTGAGTCTCACGAGATATTGAGACACATTGGTTTTGAGAATCAGACTCTCTTCTGCCATCATTTACAGAGTCTCTTTCTCCTCCTCTTAAATTTAAAATAATCAGACAGGCAATACCATGTCTAGCATCACTTAAATTTAATCTTGGTGATCTGCAGATGCTCCTACCCGCTAACATTAGGGCTGGGGCTGGTTGGGTGAAGGTTTTTTTGACCCTAATGCCCAGTCTGAGGTAAAGTTCTAACAGCAAGTTATGGTTGCTTCTAGTATTTCTTCTCCTTAGCTAACATGTAAAATTTACACCACTACCTTGTTTACACTATCAGTTTAACATATACCAGAAATACATTTTATAGATAATCTCTACTGCTTTGCACAGATAACCCTCCAGTCTTCACCCCCACGAGCTCGGCAGGGAGGGATTCAGTAGGGAAAGTGGGAAAGAGCCCTCTTCTCAACATCCTTTGGTAGCAGCCTGCAGTACACCCCTGCAAAGCCAATCTGCCATCACAGCTAGCAACTGAGCACTGGAATAGTCTCCGCTCTTCTCCATATGGGAGATTCTTCCTTCCTAAATCACTTCCTTTGCAGCACTGTGCCATCATGATGCACACGGAGAGTTAAATTCCTACACTGGCACCTCAAAGCCAGCTCTCAGTCCAAGAAAACAAAATTACATAGGTTTCGTGGCAGTCAGCACACTTTATAACATGAGGAAGAGAAGTAAAATTTTGCCCACAAGGGAAAAACTGCAAGGGAAGTAACCCAGGAGATTATTTTGGGTGTGCAGTTATGAGGTAGTTTTAAAATAAATAAATAAATGGACCAGCTAGTATATAAACATGACTGAGGAAAAATAAATATTCAGACAGGTTCAGCTGCTTCATTATTTCCCCCGATGCTTTTCAGACATCTTCACTCTCAAGCACTTAAAACACATACCAAAAATATTTGCTACTCCCTTAAGCCATTTTTAGCCTACCTGCCTAGTGCGCAAATACAGTTCCCTTGCAACAGCAAGCTGTAGTATTGTGTTAATAATTTTTTCCCCCAATTCCACTGAGATACCGAGAGAAACTTGAAAGGAAAATCAAAAATTAAAAAGGCAAAGGGATCTTTTAATATATACTGTAAAACAGCTGTGAGGCCTTAATCCTAGACGCCTTTTTTCCTCCTTCCATAACACCTACTCAAGATTTTTCTGTTCAGCAACAAAAAAGGTACTTAACTTGAAAAATTAATTTTTACAATGTACATTTTAAAGACATGGTGATTTGAACAGAAGTTCTCTCACTGACTTCTCAACTTTGCCCAGAAACTGTACTTTACAAACTTGATGGGGAAGTGACCTGACACCCTTTCCTCCCTGCGGGGCATTTTTGCCCAGCACGCCAATTCCGAACTGTTGCCAAACAATAGTTCAAGCCACATTTTCATTTCATCCTCGCAGACCCAAGCTGGAAGGATCTTTGAGCAAGAAACACATAGTTTACATTTATAAAATCTATACATACTTATTTCACTCTATGCACAAGCTGAAAGCCAAGGACTCTGTTTTTCAGCCTGTTAAATGCCCCACATCTTCCTGACAAAAGTGGGGACAGAGAACATTCCCCAGTTCGCAGAACACAGTTTAGAGGAGGGAGACTGGGTGTGCACCCATTTTAAATTTCCTCCTCTGGACAGGTGCGCATCCCTCAGCATCCTGACAGAAAGAATCAGAATCCAGGTGAAATGACAGAAAACATAAGATGTCCATGGCACTGATTTTATTTCATTTTTCCCTGATGGATTTAAGAGGCAGGCAGGAATGTTTCTCAAGTGATGTTTCTATTAGCTCTTTGTCTTAATTTATCATTAACTCCAATAAATACCAAGTTCTGTCCTTGTCTATATAGGGACAGCTAAAAAATTAAACCAAATTAATATCTAATAGGAGTAATTAAGCTAAGTTGATAAGTTTAAACAGGTTATGTGAAAATCGTACTTTAAAAGTAAATAATGTTTTCCTTTAAAAAATAAACATTTTTAAAATTAATTTTCAAGTTATGATGATCTTTGTGAAAGGCCTAAGAGCAGGGTTAAAGTGTCTCATTAAAACCTTAATACTACAGCTTTGTTTTCAATCACAATTTAATGCAATAGCCTCTGAAGGCCAGGGAGAGGGGGTATTCTATTCAATTCTAGTTTTTCAACTAGCAAACTTAGTGACTAAATAATGAAAAACAGAGCAACCACCTAAAACCTGAAAAATTATAAATTTATTTTCCCCCTTCAAGATGAAGGCTAGAACTAGGCATTAGTGAATGAGATCTACTAGTTCTAAATCCTGGCAGACTCAGTCCCCGGCGGCAGGTATTACATCTGTTCCTTCATTGCAGAAAATATTCATTTTGTTAAATAACTGTAGTTTTTATGTGAAACACCTTTTGATAGACTTATTTACTTATACATGCAACATGTTTAAATGAGTTGATTTTTTTTTTAATTCGCAGTACCATTTTATATCTAGTTCCTGAATTTCACTCACCTCCAAAAGGTGTTTAAAACACAAATCACTGGAATAGTAAAGCATTCAACACTTGAATCTACTTCAGATAATAATCTGAATATATGCTTCTTTCTTTAAAAATACGTTAAATATTGCGTACAGGGGTAACCGGCAAGTGTTCCTTTTATTGTAAAGGCAATATTTTGCAGCAAACCAACACTCAATGGCAACTTCAACTTTCAAAATAGAAATTTGTTGACTATCAAGTGATACAAAAGTGCTTTTCTTTCAGAAAGCAGCAGAGAAGAGGTGGTAAAAAAAAAAAAGCCTCTTAAAAGTCTATTACTTAAAACAGGTTTTTCCTGCTTCAGGCTTTAAATCAGTAATAAAAATGGCTATTTAAATTACTTTCATGTCAATCCGTCCACCATGATCTGCAGAGAGCTATTTAAGAAGACAAAAAGACAGACTAAAGAATATCTTCACTTGTGTTACTGTCAAACCTAGTATGGCTCATATTTTTCATGTTATAATAATATTTCTTTAAACTCATATTTTTACTGCATTGAGTATTTCAATGGAGAAAGATATATATTATTATAAACACAGAGGACTGTTTATTTCCCCAAACAAAGGAAAAAACTTATTTATTTGAAAGAACACTTTGAGGAGATGACATATGACTAAGAGCCTCCATTGTAATAAAAAGATATAACAGCAACAAATGGCAACCAGCAGCAGCACAACAAATTTATGATTACCCTGACTTCTCTAAGACAGACAGCAAGATAGAAAATAACATGAAAGAAACAATGTATTCTGTAAATCAATTAAAAACCCCACCAGTACCACGTACGTCTTACTGTATAAAAGGAAAACCTACTCAGGTAAAAAAACCCCAAAGCAAAACAAGACCCACCAAAACCAAAAAAGGAACTACTAAGATGTCTGAGGTAGAAATAATTTCCAGTGAGATCAAGAGCATGAAAACCTTTCAGAAAGCTCTTTGAGGCCCAGAATGAGATGTGCACTGCTGCTGTCTTCTGTCTTTCTTCTCCAGCCTTCCCCTATCCTTTAAAATCCCCTCACAGTAAAGGGACATCAGTGAATTTTATGGAATATCCATTGAACAGTCCCATGCCTGTCTTACTTAGTTGGGAACTACTTAGCAGGTACAATACCCTCTGCAATGAGCAAAGATTCAGAACTATGTTTGTCTACACTGGATACTTACAGTTGACCAAACTAACAAGAGAAGACGTAACCTCTGTGTTCCTGTGGAGCACAAGTGGACATAGGAGACGCTTCACAGTGACAGAGAGGACAAACTATGCTTCTACTCTTGGGTACCTATGGTAGGGTTATTACTGTTAAAACCTAACAGATAAGCGAACCAACGTTAGCTAACATGGAGATAGGGTTGCTCCAGAGCACTTCCTGGCAACTTTATTACCAATGAAAAACCAAGTAAAAGTACTGTTTAACTATTGCCAAAAACATCTGTGTCACTGTCCAGGCTTCAAAATTCCAAATATGCACCGAGGCTAGCTCTATACCAGGAACTTCCCTATCCTTTCAAAATACATTTTCCAGCAGCACAGAATTCAGTCAGATCAGAAAGTTGTAGGTCTGGTCTCCTCCCCGCAGCGGATAACATGGGACATCATTAACAACAGGCCAGGGCCATCAGCGATATGTGGATAGCATCTGTTTAGTGCACTATTCAAAATAATTATAATCACAAAAAATATGCATGTAGGAACACCTACAGAAATCAGGGATTAATCTTAAATTTATTCATCCAAATAGTTCTATGTTTTAGGGCAGACACAGAAAGCAGATAAAAATGCTTTCTTTTAAAAAAAGAAAGGGGGTATATTCTGGTTTTATGATAGCTGGGTGAGAGGTGACAACAGCGTGAGATCTATTTGGTCTGAAGTCTTAGCTGAGGATTTTCTCTATTTTTAGCAACAGTAACAATAGCAAGAGGATGAAGAACTGCAGGTTTGCATTACGCCACAGAACAACCTTGCCACACCTTCCTATGAATTGCCAAGTTTTCCTTTCATCTGGTTGTGCCTTTCCACATGAATTCGCCCACCTAGATGTACTAACCCAATTTCACCTTAAAGGTTTTAATTGTGAATAAAAATATGTATTTCTAAGCACTAATATATAGAGAATAGGGGTAAAGTATAATTTATCACTTCAGAGTAGCTGAATAGGTAGTTGGTCTGTAAGTTTGTAAATCTGGCTAAATCCATCAATGTGTTTTGACGTATCCATTTCTTTATGACAAATGAAAGCAGCAGTTCATATCTTACATAGCTTACGTTTCAGTATTTAGACATCTCCCAGACTCACAGAACCACAGATACACAGACAAAGGAGGACCAGCTCCGAGAAAGCTGGGACATTTGGGGGAGGTACATACTTCTAAAACGCAGCAGACATGAAGCAACAAATCCCCCAGAAATAAAGGAATCCCAGAGGTACTGTTAAAACTCACGTGTCTGAAAACAAAATAGCAAGGACTGATCTGTGTGTGGAGCTTGGAAATTAAATTCCAGGACGAGGGATGAAAATTAGAGGATGGACGGAAGAACCCTTTCAGATCAGAGGAACAACTGCCTTGCCTCTCTGGCCACTGCAGCCTACGCAGGTCTTGCAGGGAGCAAGGCAGAGTGCTGCAGCCAGATTGCCACACTTAAAAATCTCTGCACAGCTACTCAGCACCTCACACCATGGTAGGGCATGTGCAGGAAGCGGCGAGCAAGGGAAGTGTATGTCAGACCCTTTGCTATTTCACTTGAAATAAAGTCAAGTTCCATTTCGGAGAATCAAGCTCTTCTCAACTGATGTATAAAATCTGCTGCTAAGGTAGGGCACTCTGTCGATAATCAAATTAGACATGAATAGGGGGAGGGACATTTCCTTCTGCTGTACTCAGATTTGCCAAATTTAGGTATATTTGTGACATTTTAGACAGTTAGAGCCATCCATCAGCATCTCTGTCACTAGCTTTGGGTTTGCAAAAATGGAAACAAGATGTTGCCTTGGAATGTAGTTTTGCAAAATTCTGCATATCAAAAAACACCTCACCACAAATCCAAGATTCTGTGTGCAACTAGAAGCTACCGCTGTAACGTGATTAGCAAGATAGGTGCTACATTAAATGACCATATGAATGGTCATTTAATAAAATGTTAATAGTAGGACCCTGAACTTACTCAGATTAACTTTCCCATTATTTACACAGAACATCGTTAGGCTATCAAAACATATCACTGCAGCCCAGAAAAACAGGCAGTGTGCTGGGGGATGGAAGGAATCAGCATTCTGGTGCGGTAATAAAGGTTTCTTTCTCCAATGATAATCAACTCTGCATAATTAAAATAGCTCAGACTGCTGAACTAATTTTCAGACTGGAGATTTCTTCCTGTAGCAACACTTACATGCAAAGTTTCTACTGCGGCTGAATTTAATCGTGAGTCTAATTACAATTTTAATGAATATCTTCAACACTGCATGTAAACTTGCACTTCACAGTCTTGCTATCAGAGCATTTTAGAAGCTTTCTGCATTCAATATAAAGGATTGTTCTGAGAGATGCTCATGGTAAAGTAGTATTTTTTAAAAGAAAGCTTAAACTATATTTGGCCAATTTGAAATAATGTTTAAAGTTGGTTTAAAATAACTTTACATTTTAATATGCATATTTCAGAATATTTTTACTATATATTTAAATAACAATGAGCATTTGGCCTATTTCTATTCAAGTTCTAATTCAGTATGGCCCAAAGAGTATCTGCTGAGTTTCCGTTCTTCCCTTTCACTGCTTTTTGTAAATACTTAAGTCTTACTTGTAGATTTTCTCACCACAAGGCAAAAGCCAATGTGGGAAATTCACAGGAGAGAAGCCAGATTTAACAGTCAAGGCTTAAAACCCACACCAATAAAATACCAATTTTATCTAAATTGCCTGATTTTTTATGTAATTCTAGTGCAGTGAACTAAAAATTCTGTAGCAGCCTTACATAAATCAGAATCTTTTTAATTAAACATGAAAACTGACTATCCACCATGGATTTCTTGTTCTATATACAGCTTAATTTATTTTACACTCCCCTCAAATTTGCAATGGCCAGACTGGTGTACCATTTGCATTACAGCAGCACAGGTTGTTGGTAAAATAAAAGTGGCCTGGTAATCCAGCAGTTTGCAGATTGCTTTTCTAGGTCCTAGGCAGATGTGATAGATTCAAGATGAGGGGATATGAGCATTCTGTTGCAGTTGTTGATGTATCCATCAGTACTGAAATCATCAATGCAGAATAAGCATTTTTATGCTCCAGAGTTAAACTTCAGATAAGGTTTCTATGAGGAAGCCTATTCAGATGTGCTGAAGGGTTTCTGGGGTTGCGTTTCTTTCCTTCTCACCATTCCACATGTACATTTCAATTGAGAAAATGTCCTTCTTGTTTGCTTTAGAATTTAGCAGGTACACCTTCAATCAGAGTCCTATTCCCTGCTTCTGCATAATAACAGTATATAATCACTTTCATAAATTTATAAAACTTGATGTTGAAATCAGCTAGGTTTCTTGTCCCAGTAGTCCTACTGGTAGGCTGTTCTAGGATCCCACTGATTTACTGGTTAGAAAACCCCTTCAAACGTCGGCTGTTAAGTTTCTGTGCAGGAGGATTTCTCCTCCAGACCCCATCACGTTGTTCCCTGCGGCGATGCTGGCATCTCCTACATTCACAGCTCAACACACAGACTTCTGTCTCCAGCTCCAGGAACCCCCTACACCAGATAGTACCACTTAGACCCCCAGCTAGCTGTGTCTCGCCTGGGGCCCTAGAAATAGGCTGCGACATTATGAAGCAGACGGGGTGCTGCGTTCAAGGGAGCCTCATGAGAAATGCGGCTCTCTCCAGCTGCAGCTGTGACTGCAGGTCACAGCTCTTCCCACCATGCTCTGGGTATCCACTACTTTCAGAGACTCACTATTTAACACTAAGGGGAAAGGAATTCAGAACCCTGAAAAACGTATATTTCATAGTAGATTTTAAAAGCGCTTCAGAACAAAACCATTTTTCATTATTTGTTTTGGTTTGCAGTTCAAACACTCTAATAAAACGAAACTCACTGGGTTTGCTTTTGTTTTTTTTCTATGCCTAGCATTTAATTTCATGAAGAGAAAAGTTGCATTTTAAAATTTAGAAATGTATTCAGAAGCAGTGAAACTCTTTAACCTTTGCATTTTATGGATATATTCAGAAATGTTTCAGTAGAAACATGAATGCTTGACAAAAAGATGTTGTTTTTTCATTTATTTTTCTTTACACTGGAACACAGTCACCTCAGTGTTAGATCATGTATATCTTCAGCTGTGCTGTAAGGACCAGGGACAAGAAAGGGAAATATTTTGTTTTTCTATGAGTCTTTTACTTCTAAATATACCCTATCAGGGAAATACCTACAACCTAAGAGGTAATACAGATAAAAATAATTTGCCTTATTCTAGGCATGGAGGCCATTTTTCTACAAGTACTAGTACAAAAATACTGTCCAAAGTTTAAAAAAAAAAAAAAGCTCAAACCCAAGAAAACTAAAGCTTCTGAGATATTTGCCATTGTTAACTGTGCTTTTTTCTGTAACAGTCTGGAGTCACTCAGTGAAGCGGCGATGCTGCAATGGGAGGCACAGCCAAACGGCAGCCAGTGAGGGAGTATGTTGTACCTACAACCCCATGCGTGTAACACAGAAGCAGCTGTAACCAAAACACTGGACGCTGCAGGTCTGTAGGTGTGATCTCAAGGTTAGCCTAAACTGACCTGACTGCAAACCAGTGCAGAAAGGTGCAGTTGTTTCCCCCTTGTTCCTCCCCAGATGCATGTTGACACCTCTTCCTTCTGCCTATTCACGCAGTCTCACCCATCTAACAGGAAAATGTGAATTTCTTAGTTATCTTTCAGTCAGACTGGCAGGCAGGTCTGGCTGACCGGGTAGCTGTACGCTGGTAATACAGCACGACGGCTGCGGGGCTGTACAGCCCAGCATCAGGGATAAGGGCAGACTTCTCTGAAGGTGGCAACTGCTCAAACTGCTGGGATACCCTGCGCTATGCCCAGAAACTTGACTCCAATTTCAGGCTAGCAATGGAGGTGACAATGACATTTTTGGTTTTTTAAATTACGCACACAGTGGAAGAGTAAAGTAACTAAAAGCACTATGAGAGCTGGAAATACCTACGAAAAGGAAAAAAAAGAGGAAGTTCACACAGCACTTCAGATGTACTTGCAAAGAATAGGAGACAAAAAATAAGAAGATACATGGGAGGTGGTCTGATTTTTCACATAGCACTGTCTGATTCAGAGCACAAACGTTTAATAGTTTTCAGCTATTGTAGGCATAGAAGTCTAACTATGAAACCATACTAGAAATTCGAGGAGCTCTGCATTCCTTGTAAAAATGAAACACATGAAGTATGTGCTTTTAATCAGAGCACAGAAGAATGTGAAATTACAGAGGGGGTTGTGATCAATCTAAACCAATTTTGCAAGTCTAACTAGGACCAGATATGAGATAAGATTGTAATTGAGATCTGGAAGAAAAACTGAGTGTTCACTAGAAAACACAGAATTAACCCTGAACTATGCAATTAGAATTTACAACACCACCATCATTGTCCAACACATAAGGAAGATTATGGGATTATGAAAGGTAAGCAGTTCTCTGACACTGAAGTCATGAGTAAGGATACAAGCAGAAGAAAGTTGTCATGAAAAAGGTTAGGGAGGAGTTTCAAAATCTGTACCCATTGCGGCAATTAATGTAAGCTGCAACAGCAGAAAGAGGTAAGAAATAAAATGAAATAAAGGAAATGGATTTTATCACTTTGCAGTAGTTTGCAAGCTCCAGCAATGTGGGCTGCTCAACAGGAAAACAACATCACCTCCGCCAGCTCACTGCTCCAATACAGGTGAGTAGTCTATAACCCGATTTTAATCAAGAGGACATTCCTTTCTTGTACATCAGCCCAGCCCACGCACCAGGGAGTAGTTAGGAACAGATAATAGAACATAAAGGGGTGAAAAATGCAACTTACTGGAATACTGTTCCCTCTGGGGAGGGAATCAAGCACTGAGCACATGGGTGAGAAAGAAACTGCAATAACACCAGTGAAAAAGAAGTAATTGTTATCATGTTAAAAACTCATCCTGCATTCAGTCTTATCAAGCAGATAGGCCAAAATGATTAAAGAAGAGTCTGAATCAATCTTCAAAGTTCACCCCAGAAAACTAAACATAGGTAATTCCATCTCCTGTAAAAATGTTGCTTTCACCTTACAACAGAAACCAAAAGAGGAATCCAAGAAACACGTCGTACTGGGTGTACAAGAGAGAAACAGAAAACAGAGCGAGCACACACACTGGGCATTGTTTTAAAAATAGAAAAAATAAAAGAGAGTCAGATCGAGATCATACTTTATCTACAGCTAAGTTACATAGCAAGGAGCAGGTATGTAAAAAGGAGCATTTTTAGCACCTGCTGAACAAGAAATACTGATAGAAGGGATGTAATGTATTTCAAATATTTTTCATGTATGATTATATTTTTTTATATGATTATGTTGTCATAATATGTAATGTATGAAAAAAAATCTCGTATCCATATATAACAACAAAAAGACCCAACCATTTTTTCATAATCATACATGAATTCCAGTCAATACCCAGTTATATCTGAAAACACAGAAGTTTGCTCACACAGAAGACAATTAGATTTATGTAGATTATCTTTTAAACTGGGGAAAACCAACAGAAGAGTATAACTGGAAACTGTAAGTAATTTTTGGCAGAGCTACAAGTAAGACAAAGCAAAATGACAGAAATATAAATTCCGTATAACAAAACTAACAAATAAGAAAAGTATTAACTTAGCAAAGCACATAAGCAAATTGGGGTAAGGTGAATAATCTACAGGGAAAACTGTTTCATGTAATACTTTTAAATGTTGGGATAAAAATTCTGACACTTCCTTTTGTTTCTTCCAAGTCCCCTTGCTTTTTGCTGGAAGGTATTGTGGAATATGCCTGACTCTGTCTCAGGTTTTCGGGATAGATCACTGGAGGCTGTCTAAATTGGTCGGCATTAGATTTTGCCAGCACTCATCTCAAACTTCCCTAGCTTTCTCCAGGGTGCAGAGTAAGATGGATCAGATTTCATGTTTAAATTAATTTGGAATTGCTTTTTTCCAAAGCTGACTGGAGTTTGCAAGTTGTGCTGCTTTCCTTTGCTGAAGATGAAATATTACTTTGTGCCTTTCTACTTTTCAGAGTCCGAGTCTCCACCATTTCAGCCTATCTACATGACTGGATCCTTCTTGCCTTCTACCACAATTCATTTGTGTTCCGTTCTAAATTTTTCCTAGCCAAATGCAGTTCTATTCCTGTCAGGTTTACCCAGTTCTGAGATCCCATCTGCTTGGCTATATATTCTTTAACAGATTCTGTTTGCTATATGCTGACCTAGTTCAAAGTTACATTTGCTCATTGACTGTTCTGTACTCCACCTTCTCCCATGTTTATTTCACCAGAAAATTGTATGGGTTTGCAGTTAGGTTTTTCACCTAGGGCATTTTTATAGATTAGAAACAGTACAAATTCAAGTATTGATCCCTGGGGACCCCATTTAATACTTTACCTAAATTGAAATAGCTCCACTTACAATCACTTTTTATTCCATACGTGTAACCACTGAGCTATTCATCCAATTTCATATTACTGCACCTCTTGAATCCTTGAAACTCTTTACTGTGGGCAGTCTTGTGACAATGCTTGCTGCTTAAATATACCACATTATAACCCCGCGGTGTACATCTGAAGTACGTTGTGTGTACAAGTCTAACATTACACATCTTTTCCCACCTAATGATTTTTCTTTTGCTTATGCCTGCTTTGTTTACCAGAAAAAGGAAATGATTCTGTTCTTGCAGTGGTAACTCTGTTCTTATACACAGGGAAAATGCAGCAACCAAGACCGACTGCCTTTTTTTGGCTGTTCTCTCTAGCGTGTGAGTTCGGTTGCTCTACACCGTGCACTGAAAAGTGTCATCATAACAAAATGCCTCACAGACAGATATTCAGCTCATCCTGAGTTGCATCTCCTTTTTGAAAGCTCTACCATTTCCTATAAATCTGAGTTTTACTGGTCATTAGCACAGAGTCCACACTGAGCAAGCAGATCGCTTACTGTAAAAAGGCTCCAAAACTCCACAAGGATTCCTGTGCAAGCTTAGGCAGGGACAAGCTAATCTAGCAATGAGAAGAAAAGCTCCAAACCTAGCAAAAATTTCCATGCTGACTGGAGGGGTGAAAGGGAATTTGTGACAAGGCAAGCAGAGAAGCAGGTCTGATGCACAAGGTTAGTGTATTTCCCCTCTCCAAACCAGGCTCCCAGAGGCCGATGCTTTTCTCATTGGAGGGGAGACTATATGAGACAGCAGA
This sequence comes from Rhinoptilus africanus, assembly GCA_013400135.1. Classification (NCBI taxonomy): domain Eukaryota; kingdom Metazoa; phylum Chordata; class Aves; order Charadriiformes; family Glareolidae; genus Rhinoptilus; species Rhinoptilus africanus. The sequence goes on along the minus strand of VXBO01009857.1, from coordinate 3,757 downwards.
AGCAGTTCAGCCTTTTAAGGTTCTCTTCTCACCTTTACCTGGTTCTTGTTGAGAAAAGTCCTTTCTCCTGCCCTCTCTAACACTAGGCTTTATGGAGAAGGTGGGGATCCTAACTGCTGCTTTAAGGCTTTTCAAGGAATTGGAGAAACCTAGGGTCTGAAAGAAAAGCAATGATGAAACTAAAAGCTGCAATGCTAAAACAGAGAAATTAATATACTGGAGAGGGGAACGTAAGAACTTCTGAATCTGGAGATGGAATTGATACGGAACTATATTGTTTGTCTATAATAAGAGAAGCTTCAGTCCTCTTGGAATGGGCACCAGGATTGAGGACAGGCAGATGTCAATTCTGTTGCAATGATCTGCAGGTTGGGAGAGGCACAGAGTTAATTATAATTCTGTAAGCCTCACATCAGGCAGACCAAAACAGCTGATAACCCTATCAGACCAACACTTTGGAGCTAGACAGGGATATTCAAAATCTAAAAGCACGCCAAAATAAGCCGATATGTCTAAACACTTGAAATGCATGCATATAAATTCATATTCTCATGTATAAACGCACATACGTACACACATAGCAGCTAATGTCATGGCTTTTTGGAGGTTTTCCTCAAGATTTTTAATTTTGGGGTTTGGCTGTCTTGCACTTCTAATGAGGTTATTTGTTAGAAGAATACGAAGTTCCTTCTTACCCTGCTAAGGGCCTGGCTGTAGGGTTCAATGTAACTAGATATGAACTCATCTTCCTCCCAAACACAACTCGGTCAGAAGCTTGATCATATTATTTTAAATGTGGTATTAGATCATTATGTAATATCTTTTCTATCTTTATCTGATTCATAACACACATCACCATTTTCAAATTCTTCTGTTCACAGCTGAGAGGATCCCTGGACTTGATCCATTAGATCAGCCTATCCTGCCCATTTGATATCTTTTCAAATAAACACCTTTGCATTTTTTCCATGCTACTGCCCACACTTGGAGCAGTGCCCTTAAGCATCTGCAAAATTGCCTCATTATCCTCCTTTGAACTTTCTTTGCATCAAATTTTATGCTGCGGTGGGGTGGGGAAGAGAGGACAACAGGAGGTAAGAGCAGGTCCAATGCATGTTACCCTCTGCAGAGCTGCAGCAGAGGCCTGAGGTTACAAGTAAAGAATAATTTTGCTGCTGTTCAGCAAGTTGAAGGATTCTTTTTCCCAGCATCCATGAAATGATTCTACATTAAGTTTAGCTATAGAGCCATGACCCTGGAGAAAGGACTTGGTTCTAAGCCAAGTGTTTTTCACATTCAGTTTCACTTTCCTGGTATAAAATATTTAAGAAAACATAATTCTGCTTAAAATAATTCTATAAAAAAGTCATCACATTCTTGTCTTTTTTTATATGTATCAGAGACAGACATTTTAAAATTATTTCATCCAGCACCAGGTTTCAGCCTCCCTTATGCTGCAAGTGATCAGTACTTGTGAAAGCCTACAGAATTCATACCGAAAGGCAAGCCAACAAAAAAAATAAAACTTCTTAATGCATTAAAAACCATCTTCCTCTGATCTGAGTGTTTGTACTGTCACCAGCCATTGGAGAATGTGAATGTTTCTACATAAAACAGATTAGTGCTAATGAAGTCTCTGGTAAACCATGTGGAATCTCTGGCCCTTCTGTCTGTTGAGGCTGTGGAAAAGCTTTGCTCTTGTTGAGATTTTAGAAAATTATGATTATTTAAGAAGCGTGAGTGCCTGGTGTTGTGTGTGACACTCTAGTTTTGAAGGAAAGACTTTATCAGATGAAGAGGGCTAAAAGCCTTTCTTAAAGATGGTCAGAGTTTCTCCTCTGGAAGTTCATTCTACAGCTAAGATCTTTTGTCCCCAGCCTTTACCCGTGCTTCTGCATAAGGTTCGTGATGCATTAAAAAAAAAAAAAAAAAGACACTAATTCTTAATCTCCACAAAGTAGGAAGTGGTTTAGCTAAGAACAAAACACTGCAAGTTTTATAGTCCAGGCAATTGCTTTTGTTAACCACTAGAATTTATTTATCTATTTAATTTGATTTTGTAAATAAAGGTTTTATGTAATCTAAGTTTTATATAACCTAAATTTTGGCCCAAATAGGTTTCATAATAAATGCATAGTGAACAGCTAGGCATGTTAGATACTTCTTTTCAATTTGGTATTTCTGAAATGTTTAAGATATATATGGCAAGCAACCAAACTACATTCATGTTTTAATGCTGCTGTCCTGAATATGCAGCTGTGGAGGATGCCCCCAGTGAGGAAGTTTTTCCTTCAGTAGCAGTCACAATGCTTGGGCCTTTCACAAAATTGGTGCTACAAATTCTACCATATGGCTGCCCAGCTGGGCAAAGTCTGTGAAACACAGAGTAAGTCTTAGGGTAGCTTTTGGGGTTTTTTTTTGTTTTTCCTTTTTTTTTTCCCCCCTGCATTGCCAAGGAGGCTCATTGATTTTCCACAGGCTGGCTGCAGTGAGGCCTTTTTTCTTCTGCTCGATCAGTGAAACCACTTGATGTCTGATTTAAACAGGGAAGGAGAAAGAAATTTGAAAAGGCTGGAAGGCCCAATACTTCCTTAACAGTGTGTGCAGGAACCAGAAGGTCACTCAATTCCTGATGTCACCAAGCACCAGTAATGCCTCCTTTTTATGAATTGGATAGGAACCAGAGTATACATAGCAGCTGAACTTAGTAGAACAAGAGTTTCATATTGATTTTGATGAAGAAGAGTGAACAAAGATATCTATCCCTCCAAAAAGGGTCACAAAAACTCCTTCAGTCCCACATAGGCTCCTGAAAAATCAAATACCCTATTTTGTGGAACAAAGACAAGGAAGCAGATTACTGCAGGAAAGTGAATAATTTCCTGACCTAGCGTGCTCTGCTGATGGTCTTCCTTCTCCTCATTTGCCTCTCAGAACTTGCCAATCTCTGTTCTTCCAGCAAAAATTGTCCCTCACAGCCCCCAGGCATAACCCTCTGATGCTTCAGCACCAGAATGCCTATATCCATTCAGAGAGACTAATCTCATGTCAGTCTTCTTTACTAAGGTCCTTCTGATTTTTAAAACTCTTAGGAAAAACAAAAAAACCCACTTCATTCTTTGAAAGTAATTAACCTTTTGGAGAGTAAGCATGCTGCATTTCAGAAGGTCAACAGTTAAAGGATGAGTGCTTTGGCTTCATCTCACCAGGCAACACGTACTCCCTTTGAGACCACAGTGTATTGAGTCAAGACTTGGGTCAGTTTTAGTGGTTTTCAAATGCAGTTCACTTCACTGCAGCAAACTTGGGGGTTTTGGTTTTTTTTTTAGTACAATACTTCATGCCCAAACTACATTATAGGGTCAAGCACAAGAACATTTTTGTGTATGCCAAGGCATTTTGTAATGTTAACATTTGCTAAGACCATCTATTAGCATTTCTCATTTGGTCTACGCTAAGGCAAACTGGCAGAGACACTACTGACCCCATGAATGTAAATTGATACTCAAGCTACAGTTGGGAATGCATAGCTTATAACTCCATGTAAACAACAGTAGCTTTGCCTTCAAGGTAAAAACTAAAGACATATCTCTGTACTGGAATTTTGTAAAGTACTACTATTTATACAAATGTTTAAGTTTTTAGAGTTTTTAGTGCCTGTTCTTACAGGACAAATACACGCATCATTTCTAGATACTACAGACATACCAACTTTACTGTTACTTCTGTGGTAACAGAGTGGTGGTAAATGGAGTTA
>VXBO01009856.1:360488-414218 GCA_013400135.1 Rhinoptilus africanus | reverse complement strand
TTTCCCTTGAGGGTGGCAGAGCCCTGGCCCAGGCTGCCCAGGGAGGTGGGGGAGTCTCCGTCTCTGGAGACATCCCAAACCCGCCTGGAGGCGTTCCTGAGCCCCCTGCTCTGGGTGACCCTGCTCTGGCAGGGGGTTGGATGGGATGCTCTCCAGAGGTCCCTTCCAACCCTATGATTCTGTGATACTGAATCTCTGATTTTTGTGAATCTTTTCCAAATTTCACTTTGGAATAGTTAATGTCCTTTCAAGTGGGGATAGCAGTAGAATTACCGTCACCTGATGTATTCATTGGACTGCAGTTCTAAAAGTGATGCTCTTGAAGTAGTCTAGCACAATTGAATAGAAAACCCAGCAAGAACAGAATTGTTCAGTAGTGAATTACCAGTGTAAAACCACATTATAATAGGGTAGAAGATTTACTAGGTAAATGACTTACTATTTTTATTAATACCATATTTTTGACATAGAAAATATCAAGTGTATACTTATTTGGCCAACTAAGAAATAGTGTTTTTTCATTTAACTTGTAATTTTACCGCATAGATGTTAATAACTGTCAAAAGTGATTAGTCTGTTGTTTTGAACATGTATGTTAGAGTGTGTCTTTTCTGCTCTAACTTTGTTGCAGCCCAAGTGGGTCTTCTGGGGAAATTAGGGAAGAGCAGTCGGTATGAATGTATAAACAGTAGTGTAAGTGTGTAATCATACATGCTTTAGATGTAGAATTACTTTTCTACAAATGGGAGGATAGTTTAATACTAAGATCAAAGCTCAAAGCTCTGTTTTACAAACTTCTCTTTTAAGTTGGTGTCTTTCTCCAGGAACACTGTTTGAAGGAATTGAATGCCACTGATATCAGAGTTTAAATGGTGAAGGGACATCAACTTAAAGCTGGTTGACATTGAATCTTCAGTTCCTGGAGATCTGGATTGGAGCCTTCATTTAAATCCCAAGTGAAAAATAGAAATTTTTTTTTTTCTGTACTGAAGAAACAAGGTACTGAATGAAGAAGCCCAGGTGCGACACACTACTGAACTCACATTTGAGTAGAAGTGAAAAAACAGAAAGATCTTAAACCAGCAAAAACACAACCTGCCAAATAATGCTGTGTCCAAACTGCTCTATTCTGGTAATTTAAACTGCTCAAGCAATGCTAAAATGTTAATTGTAAGCGCTCTCTGTAAGGTTTAATTGACTTGATCATCGCCGATCCCTTTTCTCTTTATTTTTCTGATTTAGGAAAAAATCCCCGCCATGTATTTTTAACACAATACATTAATGATATTTAAAAAGATTCTCACTTTAACCAGTAGTCATTGTTTCAAACCAGAGATGTTTTTCTTTTACGGTTATCTTAGTTACCATTTTAGCTAATAAGTTCTGATTTGGAAGAGCTTTTGAAGAGCTCCTCTGAGAGTTGTGAAACTGTTCTTAACCTCAGTGCGCTTTTAAATAAATAAATCTCAAACTTTGCTTTCTCCCTTTTCTCTTTCTCTGTCTTCTGAAACATTCAGAGCTGTATAGGTAACTCGTGTGTTGTGATAGAAATACAGCTAAACATTTTACATCAGGAGGTACACCTTTGTCTTCTCCTATACAATTTTTTTTTTCTGAAGTGTGCTGCTTCTAGAAATCTGAAGTACCCAGCTGTTCGATGTTTTTAGAAGTCTTTTGTGTTGTAGTTATTCTCTGAATTACATGGACATGTCTGTTTTAGCAGAAATTGAGGNGATGATCTTAAAGGTCCCTTCCAACCTCAGCGATTCTGTGATTCTGTGAAATGGTTTCTGGAGGAAAGAAACCAACAAACATGGGTTATAGCATGACCTGTCAAACTTATAAACAAGTCGGTTTACTGTGTGAGTATATAAGAACTTGGATAGAGGATGATTTTCTGAAAGGTTTTTGTAGCTGAAAACAATGTAAATATAATGAAAATTAATGTTTTTCCCCTGTTCTCCTGAGGCACTCTATGCTTTTTCTTTAAGCTGGAGGAAACCTGTGTTTCAAAATATAGGGAACTTTTCTTGTTCATTGTCCTCTTTTTTTCTTTTTTTCTTTTTTCTTCCCAGCATGGATTACGCATCTTTCTTGTTTAATGGAATGAACCCCAATCATTTATCACTAAGAAGTGTTTAAAGTAAACGTCAACGATTGATAGATGTGTTTTTCTCTTTTAAAAGTCCAGTTAATTTTGACATGAATGTTCTTACTGTAAGTTTTGGAGTACAGCATATTCTCAGCTTAAAAAAAGCTGTGCTTTTTTTTTTTTTATCTTGAACTTTCCAATTAGGTTTAAAAATGAGCAATTGATTAATGAAAAACATTTTTTAAACATCATCATTTGTACAAGTCTATGTACATGTTATTTTTGTAATGAGCTGTTGTAGATCATCAGGAACTGTTACGAAAGCCTTGTTTGTCCATTTGTGTTTGGGGACTTAATTGCTATGTGCGTTAAGTGCTTTCTGATGCAGTGACTTTTATCGCTCTGTTCAGCTGTGATTGAGATGGAGTCGGTATTTCTCTCAGGTGTATTGAAGCTGTGCAGAATTGTGTGACTTAAACATCATGGGCAGCCTCCAGCTTTGCTTCAAAGCAAAGATAGCACAGGAAGAGATTTCATTAATTTCACTGATACGATTTTGGAGTGGGAGAGACATTAAGTTTTGGATACTAAACATGCTGAAATTCATTTTTTTTTTTAATAGTTGCATGGGAGTTTGTGTGCTAAGTAGAGTGGTGGTGCTATTCTGTTTTCCTCTTCAGGTTTGGATGTTGTACTTTTTGCACTTTCAGAATGGTAATAGGAGGAAAAGTTTAGACTGTCATTTTGAGGAGACTGTCTTTCTGTGCTTTCCAGAATTCTTGTACCCTTAGAAAGATCTGTAGACTTTGCATTGGATTGCACCAACTGAAAATGCTACACCTGGTGTTTAGTGTCCTTGCACAGAGCTTAATTTGCGAATAGATTCTTTAGGCCTTCATATCTGTGAAGATACTGGTACTAGTTGATTACGTGGTAAGACAGACCTTGCATATAGTTTCTGTTCACGGCAACTTTCATCTTAACATTTTTGTGTTCTTTTGGATTTTGCCTTCCAGTGCAAAAAATAATACTGTGAAGAACATTAGATCCACACTAGTTTTAAATTACAGAAGTTTTAAACCTATGATATTAAGTACCTATATTATTTTCTGACTTTAATGAGTTCTTTTGTACTGGTATGTGGCTGTAATCCTGTCAAGGGTTGGTTTTCAATTGACTAAGCTATAACCTGGCAACCGTATGCACTCATGCTCACCGCAAATCTCACCAGAAAATATTCTGACATTCTCAAATATATTTGTCTAAACTTTTTAACTGAAGACTTTTAGCATTAGATGAGGAAAGGCAAGTTGCAGTAACTATGAACAAGTAATTTTTGGTAAGAATGGTGAGTAGATTTTTCAATTGATCCATGTGTAGAAGGAACCCTTTGTGTTCTTAATAGATAACATCTGAGATGAAAATAACACTTGTCCAGGCTCCAGTTACCTCCCAGCTTATTTACTGTAAGGCCTTGTATTCAGAAAGCTGTTACAAATATGATTTTCCAAACTCATAATTTTAACCCCATCATCTTCTCCTTGCATCCCTTTCCCTCCTCTGTGGCACCCTCCTTATGAAGGAAGACCTTGTCATTTGCTGTCTCCCAGTTACTGTTTAGAGTTGCTCTGACTTCCTCAGCCGCAGATGACAGGATTCGTTGCTTGTCGTGTTTTCACAGAGAATTTATGCTTTGTTTTACTTCATTGGCACGAGATCCTCATAGCTGTATGTGTATGTATATCACTGTCCCTAATATTTGCTCATAAAACTCTTTTCTCGCGGTGTTTACATAAAACTTAGACCCAGTTAAGATACCTTTCTTTTAAGATACTTTAAGAGATTCAATATGCGTTGTCACCTGCCTGCACCTCTGTAATCTATGTATTGTTGCCTGCCTTATTCTTGGATTGTAAAATTGCTGGGTAAGGACATTGCATTTGTTCTGTACTTACATGGTACCTTCCACAACGCTTGATTCTGATTTAAGAGTGTTACACTCTTGGGTTTATAGGAAAAAGTCAAAAAGTGTGGCTGTTACTTGTGACTTCTCATTTGTTTGGTAAACTGCTTGGAATTCACGTATAAAAGATCACACCTAGTTCATAAAGAACTCTTTCTGACGAGTCTTGAGCTTGCACTAAATAGCAGTTTCAGAATTTTACATTAAGTACTATTTTACCAAGAAACATGTGCAAACAGCAGAAAGCAAAGAATAGGTAATATCCAAATATATCTACTATTCTTTTTATGAATTAGTTTTGCTGTGATCAGGCAGTTTTGTGTTTCCTCTGAAGGCGTTGAATTTTACTTTGTAATATTTTACGGGAACTTGCTCTTCAAAATTTCACATTAGAATATTGGTAAAACCAGAATTTTCTTTTTTTTTAATGCAGCTTACATAAAGAAAAAAGTATTAACTTTTAGAGCTGCTTCAATTTAGGTCAACAGAGCTCAAATTTTGAATACTTACTGTTCAACTACAGAATAGGCTATCTAAAGGCACTGTGATTATACTTGCACACTTCTGTAGGAGATAAACGGGAGCATTATTGTGCTTAATAGTAGATACTGCTTTCAAGATACAAAGGGCTTCAAGATGTAAGGAATATTATAATAATACTGTTCTTACACATACTCTATGTTGGTAACATTTAAAATATTTAATCTGTGACTTACTGTACAAGCAAGAGGAGCATCTGTTCTTAAAACATTAATGCACATTATATTATCCTTTTAAATCTTTCACAATAGAGTTACTGTCCTGTCTTTAATATGGAAGGAGAAAAAAAAGCAGGGACCTCTCAGCTTTGTGGTATAAGAATGTCCCGTTCAGCATTACTCTGCTGCTTTAAAAGCAGATATTTTTAAAAATGTCTATGTTAAAGCCAAGACTTTGAAATTACTAAGAAAGAAACACACTGTCCTTAGTATCTCTCAAGTACGTGAAACAATTTGAACCTAGCTCCATGAAAGCTGTTTTTAAGTGATATAAATAAAATGGCAAGATCCATTGAGGTAGAATTTGGTTCAGTGAACCTCACGCTTGATATACTGATGTATGATATTTGGCACCATATATGATAGTTTTGTATCATATCTGCTTTTCTGCATTCCTTTTACTGCATTTTAAGACTGTCAAAAATACAGAATTAGAAATGTAAACGTGCATTTTTTTGGAAGATAAGGGAGAACTGGTCTATATAGTGTGCTAATCAAAGGATGAATAATATTTTTCCAAATGAAATTTGGTCACATACTGTCTTTTCAACTTTGCATCTGAAACAGTCATTTTACAATAGTAGTATTAAATACTGCTCAGAATTTGCTTTCCAAATGTGAATCCAAGCAGCTATTTCTGCATGGCCCAGACTTATCTGTCCACAGGATTTTCCAGTTCACTGTAAGATCAAATCTCACATGTTATATGATCATTTGCAGCACTTTGCTTTCCCTGCCAAGCTCCTTATGACCGGATACAGACAGCAAGAATGAACTTTTAAAAACAAACTTTTTCTCCCTTAGAACAATATTACACGTAGCTAATGTGAAGATGCTGATGAGACTTCAAGAGCTTCAGTGACTTGTTAAAACAAAAAACAACAAAAAAAAGAAATTGAATTGATTTAATTTTTTTTATTATTGGGAGCAAACAAATGAACAATGGTTTCTTCCAGGTATCTGTCACAGTGATGGTCCACTGTATAAAGTTAAATATAACAAAGATGCAATAAACAAGAAAGTGGGCAAAATCTAAATTAGAAATCCGATTCCCTGATGTGAAACACATTTTCTGAGGGTTTAAAAAGCCCTCTAAATCCATGGATTTTAATTTTCTCAATTTTATCTTGAAGGTTTTTTTTAGCTGATTGTTTTAAATTATAGATGATTGTATAGTCCTCACTTTCTGTTAAATAAATTCCCTGGCCTTCCGTGAGTCATAAAGTAAGGGAATCTCCTCTTTCTCTCATGGATTTAACCAAGTACTAAAACTGAGGTCTTATTTTTAACAAACTAGTAATCTCGCTGATTATACGCTGAGACTTCTATGCACACCATAGTATTTGCTGAGACAAGTATGCTGTGGTCCTGCGTGCCCATATCTGCTCTTTTGTGCTGTGTGTTGTCTGTCAGACAACTGAAGAAACCACGAGGGCAGGAGATATTTTCAGAATATCTCATATAACGTCTATATTATATGACTGGCCCTCTAACCATAAAGGCTTAGAAGTTAACTGGAACTGGACTTAGAAGTTAACTGTAACTGTGTCTGTTAGCCAAATCCTTTGTGCCGTGCAGAAGATTATACTTGGAACATGAGATTCTTCTGGCTATCTTTCTTTTATGTTTACATGGAAATTAAACCTTTTTTCCCCATGAGAATAGTCAGGCATAAAACTCCAGTGCTTTGTCCAGGGTTTCTGATATTCCTCTGTGTGTGTGTATGTGTTGGATGCTTCCTTTTGCCAGAATTCCCAGTGTCTTAACTGTGTTTTGTGGTGGGAGGAGGTTTCCGTGAACGTAGCTTTAAAGCTAGTTCTTTAATCTTTCTTTTAAGCTTTAAATCACGTTGCTCAATTTGTAGGTTAACATATAGCCTGATTGTCTCTCTGTTCCTTATATTTAATGATTGTTAGTTAATAAAGTCAGTATTCTCTGTCAGATAATCAGTACCCCTGTGAACCCTTGCAGGGGCAAAGACCTGGTCTAATTGATAGAAGTTAATTTAAAAATACGATGTTGAATCTTCTACACATCAGCCAAAATATTATTTAATTTCTCTAGAAATGGGGGGTTAGTTTTGTAGGTTAGGATTTTTTTAAATATTTTTTTTAAGGTTAATTTATCTTTCTGCCTTTATACTGTACCTACTGTCTGTTCTCTGCTGCAGATGCCAGTTTTGCACCTGGCCTTGTCTGTAAAATAAAAACTACTCAGAATAATGGGACATGTTAATTCAAGTGTTTATGTGGGCAGGTGTTTCCTTTTGTTTTTCCTTGTTTTAAAGGCGTGATTGACAGCACGTAGTGAGAGCGCAGAGCCTAACTTTGCTTCTAATCTTACTGCTAAGGCTCACATGTCAAACTGGGGGAGTGTATCCCAATGGAAAGACGTGAGTAACAGTTAAGCGTCTGTCATCTCCCTGGGCGGGAAAACACATACACACGTCAAGAGGGAGTCTGAAAGCTGCAGCGACTCTTGTCTGGTTTTTGTTCTCTTGACATAGGTTTTCTTGATACTAACCTTAAAGCTCATTCGTCCCGTTTCCATAGAAATGCCTGTTTGCGCAGCAGCCCCGTCCGCCTCTTGTCGTCTTGCACGTCCCTGCTGAAACAGAGGAATGGTCAGCTGTATTGTGAGATTAAAGAAATGGACTCAATGCAGTCAAAAAGATTTGAAAACAGGGTTGAAAAGCGAACTAGTTCTGGATTCAGTGGAATGGAGATAAAGGCACATTTTCTGATCTTAAAAAAAACATTGACGAGGAGCGAGAAATTAGTCTGTCTGTCATTGAAATGAGCGTCTGAATACGGAGGGGAAATCAGATAAAAGTGTAAGGACTTTTAACACTGGAAGTAGGGATGATCAAGAGCCACTTCTCTGATGATATATTTGGCGTAAAGAAATGCAAGGAAGTACCTTTCCACATAGCACTCAAAATGCATTTAAAATGCAGCCAGGCCATTAGGAAAATTAACGAAGGAAAAATACTTCAGGGCAAAAAAAAAAAGATGTGTGATTAACTGAGTTACAAATGACTGTGTGCATTTACGGTTCATTATTTTTAAAAGTGTGTTCTTTGTATTCCTCCTCCCCAACCCTTCATGTTATTTGTGTGGTGGTAGCCTCTAAGGAATAGGAGCAGCTGTGTGTGGTTGTGCAGAGCCTGGTGGAGTCCTGCCTCAATATCTAGCTGGTACAATGTATGTACTAAATAACCTGACTCATCTAGATTCTGTCTAGATATTACATATAATGCCTGATAATACACGTAAAGAACCATTTCAGTAAGCATACAAGGATGTTTGAGTACTAGGAGCTTCAAATGATGTAGCTTCAGTCAATAGTATTTATGTACTTAATTGTTTGGAGAGAACTTCCATCAAACTCCCAGTCTTTTTCTCTTTCCTGTTCAGGTTGTCTTCTCCCACAGACACTTGTTCAGAGCAGTTCTGCCTCCCTCATTGCTGGCACTGTACTTCCTCTTTTTGACAGTTTTATGTATGCCAATCTCATCGTATTTGCTTTATGCAAAGTGCCAGATGTGTTGTCAGGCCGATAGGAATTATTTTTATATACGATAAGGAACAGTTTAGCTTTTGTGCCCTGAAGTAGCTGCAGTGAGACAGTAGAGTCATGTTTAACTTTAGTCATGCAAGTTCCACTTAATGCAAAATGATTATAAAGCAAATTCCCTTTCTGCTGAAGCTTTTAAAGCAGGAGGAAAATGCAAGACATAATTTAATGTGGGGCATGTGTTCATAGGTCAGGATAACAAGATAGTGTATTTTTTCCAGGCTGTTAGCAATAAAAGAACAGTTGCACGTGGTAAAAACAGTATGTCCTAGACTCCTTGCCAGTAAAAAAAAAAAAAAAAAAGGATTATTTTGCAAATTGAAAAAACCCCACTTTGGTTCACGTAGGTTGATAACATTTGTTACACAGACTGCAAGTGGAAGGTGTTCCATAAGTAGTAATAACTCTAATAGTAATTCTGTGAACTGGTAAGGCAATAGGATTTTGATAGGCTTCCTCGAGTTTCTTTAAAAATCTTAAACACATTTGTCTGGAGATGGCTTTGCCTTGCCAGCTCTGCCCAAATTTGTATAAAACAGTCAATTTATCTTCAGGAACAGACTGTTGTTTTCCCTGATAATGTTAACCAGACTTGTGGTGAGGCCAGACGTAGTGGCATTCAAAACAAGTTGTAATTAGTCTGAACCACCTTATTTTTCAGATGGCACTTGGTACTGTGAGCAGAAAACAGCGTGTGTGCCCTTTTACGTAGTTCAGGATAAAAAGTAAGGTTCAAATAAAATAGATATTAAAAAAAATTACAAGGGTATAAAAATATATTCAGAACAGAGCATTAAGTTCTGATCTCAATAGAAAAAAATTTTGAGGGATTAGCTGCTACATAAACCAGCAATAAATATATTTCCTTACAAATTATTATAGTTGATAATCTGATGCTTATAATGATATATCAGTGTTGCGTAATCTAACGTTTGCTTCATACTGTCATTATTCATTGCAGTAAACTTGCATCTGACAGGTGGTATGACTCAACCCAAAGGTCATGTTGGGAAAGTGTTTTTTAGTGTTTGAGTTGCTTTTATGCTGTATTTTATAGTGTGCTTTTGGCTTGAAGTCTAGTAAAACGCAGGCGGCTTAGCCTATGCCAGTACTTGGAAATAAAGATGCTGCTTGCTCCAGGGTCCTGTTCAGTGGGAAAAGGGCATGTTCCTCCTCCTGAACTCTGTAACCCTATTTTGTGATTAGAAGGGTTATGGAAAACAGGACTTTGTTACTTTGTATATACCATGAAGCTCTAGAGGCATTTAATGGAATGACTTGGTTCACATTGTTACCATTCTGCAGGTGTGAGAAACATCAATGAAATACTATAGAGCTCTAGTATGGGAGGGCTGAGAGTCTCTGAAATCAGGAAGCTTTGTTTTATTCCACAAAATTGAGCAAACAAAAATGAGATCCAAATGGTCTGTGTCAGTGAGTATTGAAATAGTACCGGAATGTTGTTCTATCCAGTTCCTGTAAGCATTGTCAAGGTTTGTGCTGGAAATTTTGTTTTTATCTGGAATGACAGTCTCATCCTGGGTTCTCTGTGACATCCTCCACTTCAGTAGGGATTGGTCATTCTTATGAGCTCTCTTCTAGTTTCTGGTTTGTTTCCAATCCACAAACTTTTGGCATTGTCTGCAAAGGTTAATTTCCAGTGAGGGCTTAGTATCCTCTTAAAATTAATAGGTGTTTTTCCCAGCAAACTGTGAGGCTGGGACAGAAATAAAAAAAAAAATCTTATTAAAAAAAAATGTGTGTGTGTGTATGCAAGATAAATTAGGTATAGTTCTGCTACTAATGACCTTATACTTGAATAGTAAGGAAGATGCACTTGGCAGATGATTAGTGATAGATTCACTATCTTTGTGCTGGGCCTGTTCCTTGGTAAACTACGGGCTTAGGAAATAATGTAGGCTACTGGCCAGTAAATTTGAAGAAAAAACAAAATGCTGATTAGGATCTCTGGCTACATCTGGAATGATTATCACTGCTTGAAATACTCTTTTTAAGTGATTAAATAAGTTACTGTCACTATTGATTATAATTTCTTCAATTTACAAACTTGCTTAGACTCATTTTAATCTGATGCTTTTAGGGAAAAATGTGGTTCAAAGCTGTTAGCTTCCTGAAATTAGATGTACTTTAAGAATATTATGGCATTGCAGTAATCTTCATTTTTAGGGGATGACTAACTTGATGAATGAGAACACTGTGAATATATGTGCTCTTTCAGCTGTTGGCCTCTAATATGAGGCACTTTAAAAAGATATCTGAGAACGAGTTAGACATCTGGACATCCTCATGTGGGCCAGAACATTAATGGCAATAACTTTTGGTCACCATTGGTGTGGATTTGAGAGTAACTTTTTATCTGTAGGAAATCTTGTGAACCTACTAGTCATGCTAAATTTCAAAGAAGTTCATGGGGAATACAAAGAAAACTGGAAGAGCTCATGATAACTTGAAATATTGGCTGTAACTTCAACCTGACTGTTTCATTCTGTGCCACAATTAGAATTTTCACAATCTCTTTTTTTAGAGGATTACCCCAATGGGACATGGCTCGGAGATGAGAATAACCCTGAGATGCGAGTCCGTTGCCCCATCACCCCTGCTGACATGCTGCACATCAGCACCAACTGTCGCACAGCTGAGAAGATGGCACTGACGTTGCTTGATTATCTCTTCCATCGGGAAATTCAAGCCATCTCCAACCTTTCGGGCCAAGGGAAGCACGGGAAGAAGCAACTTGATCCCCTCATGATTTATGGAATTCGCTGTGAGTATAATACTGAAACTTTTGAATTTATACTGTGTAGATAAGGCAGTAACTAACTGCTGCTTGCAGTTAAACTACGTTTTGTAAGAATGGGGTATGTATTTTTGTTGCCAGACAGATGTTTTGTTTGCTTTTGTTTATGAAGAAATCCTAATGGGCTGGTTTAATTTAGTTTGTTGTGGGTGTTCACCAGAAATTCCTCAATCTTGAAATGTGAATTCAGATTTCTTTGCAAGTACCAGCTGTGAGCGCACCAAGTGTCGTCAATATCAAAGAAATATTTTTTCCTCAGATAATGGAACAAATAGTAAACCCAATTACACATATTTACTTCTTGTTCGAGTGTTCGAAACAGGATGGTCTTGAATCTTAGTTTTTTACTTCCCATTTATGTGTATTATTTCAAAAGACTTTCTGGCATTGAGATGGAAGAAATTTGCAGTCTCTACTAAAGGAGAGATTAAGTATCATAAAGCCTGTGGATTCATGACAGGAATGTATATGTATATGATGCTAGCGTACTTCTGTCTGCTCCAGTGTGCCCGAGTCTTTGGTTGTTAAAGCTATTATGCAGTAACGAGCAGATATTGGTTATATTGAAAATGCAATTTTTTGTCAGTTTAAAAGGAATCAAATATGTTTTGCATATAGAATGTAGTAGGCGTAGCCACTAGTTTTGAGTGAAGAAGAATCCGTACATATGCATCTTGCTCTGATATGCTGACTTCGAGTAGAGGAGAGCCAAATCTGTTCCATGTGCTGTAGTGTAAATATTTTCCAGTGAAAGAGGTACGCAGAGGCCTCTCAAACAGCCAAGCATCTGACACAAGTGTGCAGCTTCAGTGTGATACCTTTGCTGTGCATGGAAAAAGAAAACAAATTTAAATGTTAGTGTGGAATTAAGACAGAGTCTAAAAATGACCAGCTGCACTCAGTGAACTAAATTTTAATCATTGAATGGTTTGGGTTGGAAGGGACTTTAAAGGTTATCTAGTTTGAACTCCCCTGCTATGGGCAGGGACAGGTCGGACTAGACCAGGCTGCTCAAACCCCCAGCCTTGCCTTGAACACCTCCAGGGATGGGAAAGTATATATACTTGCTATACCAGCAGATCTCACTGGTAAAAGATTCTTTACAGTCACATCTTATGTAGGTCACCAGTGGATTAGTAGAGTGGGAATAATTTGTTATACTAGAGTATTTTGTATGCAATTGCCAATTTGAAATGCCAATTAAGGCTTAAAAACATAGCCAGAGAGAGCTTACTTTGAATGGTGTTTTAAGTAATTGATGCTTTGTTTTTATGCTTCTGTTGGGGCAATCTGTTTGATAGTTACAGGGAAGAAAATGTGAAGAATATTTGATGATGAGACTGCTGTGCTTTATTTACACTGAACTGAGCTGAAGAAATATGGTCCTATTGAGCTGCTTTTGTTTCTAGCAATTTGCTGACTCTCTTGGGGAAGTTGATAGGCAAAACTAACCCATTCAGTTTGCTGCATTAGGTCAATTTTTGTGTCATTACATACCTGAAGCAGAAGACTTCAGGCTTATATTGCAAATGTATTTAATACGTGTTTTTAAGAGAGATTATGATTCAAAGTAATTTTGATCTCCAAAACCTTTTTATCTATTGATGTCATAAATATAAATGACCTTGTTCCATTGTGTTTTTGAAACTTAGATTTTTCTTGACAATAGTTTTTAGAAACATAAATAAATGAATCTTGTTGCAATGTTAAAGCAAGTCACTAGCAGCCCTTTTCCCCATCACTTAAATCTGTAAGCACGAATCAAACAAATGAGTTTATAACTATCTGTATAGGAAGAACAGGTTTTTGAAAACACGAGCGTGGGGAAGGAATGTGCTCATGTGACTGAATGTTCAAGCTAGGGATTATGTCATTTATATGAGGCATTCTGACCATGAAGAAATTGGATTATAGAAGTGATTCCTGCAGTTGGAAAAGGTCTGCGACAGCAGAAATGTAACAGCAGTGGATCAGAAGCAGCAGTGTTTTGAATGATGGGCAGAGAAACCACTGTCTGTGTCTTTGATGTCACAAGCATTGTTTGGAAGCTTTGGGATTCGGGTATCTGAAACATCTGTATTTTTCTTCATGTTGACTAGTGTGTTGCTTTCTTTTGGGAACCAGCCCATAACAAACTAGGGATTTTGTGTGTCTTCTGGAAGAAATACACCCCATGTGAATCTGACCAGACTTTACTTTTTTGGGTACCTAAATGTTAATGGTTGTTGAGATTTGCTATCAGGAATGACAAAGGATCTTGTGGCAACAAATAATGAAAATGCATGAAAGCCTGAAGAAGAAAATTTAATAGTAACAACATTGGCGTGGAAATGGTGATTTCATGTAATACGTTAACATCTTATCACTGCAAATAATTAACTTGAAATTTGGTGTCAGTAGCCTTTTTATAAATTTCTTGTGACGTGAGTGAGCATGTGGATGACTCGTAACATTTGAGGATGATGCTTTGGCCGTGTTCAGTTCTGTGGCAGAACTGTTGAGTTCAGCTCTGCCACAATTTCATCCCTAATATTTATCAGAAGTACTGGGAGGAGCCCTGCCGTGCCATGTGCACGGCTTTACCAGTCCACAGACCATCTGGTTTTTATTGGTGAAGTGTTGTTCCATAAAATCTACCAAAAACTGAGTGCAGTGCTAGCATGGGAATGAAATTAGATTGTCCTAGCAATGTGGTTTGCTTCTGCTCTAAGCAGTAATACTTCAATGAGTTATTTTAAACTTAAATGAAAAATCTCATGTCATCAACCTCACATCTGCCAATCATAGCTAGAAAAGCTCAAGCCAAAAAAAAAAAAGATTTTATTTTTCCTTTTGTTTCAAGTTTCTTAAAGTTTGTCAGTGGAAAGATAGTCTTTCCTTTCTTTTTCTAGAAGAAAAAATACCAACCAAATCTGTATTTAATAGAGAAGATATTTTGTATAATATGCAGAAACTATACAACGTGAAGAGACGTATGTTTATTAAAAATTCTTGATATACTGCATAAGGTTTACCGCAAGAGAGATGAAAGTTATCTTTGGAAGTATAAATTTTCACTTGTGGTATAAATTTCCTTGTGGAGTGGCAGTGGTATTGAGGAGAGTTTTTGGGCAAGAAACCAAAATGACTTAAACACACTATATGTCATTAAGTAGCTCCTTACTTCAGCCCTACTGAAAACGTAGACATTTTCTGGTGAAATATAAGAACATCCACAGTTGTAATATTCTTTATGTAACAGAAAATACAGGTCTCTTGAGGTTTTACAGCAATCACCACAAATGAGTTTGAAAAAAACAGATTTCCAAATTCAGAATTTTGCATTTTTAAGAAACTTAAAACATAAAGGATGTTTGTCTTGGAAAAAACTGAGAGGGGATTTCTGAAGTTCATAAAACAAAAGCTATCAGTAGTTCTTATTCTTTAAAATAATCTAAGTAGTTAAGTGAAAGCAAAATAATACCAGTTATTTCCTGTGTGTGTACCTTTGTCAGTGTGTCATTTCTTTGAAAGCCTCTTCCATCTGCACATGTGTGTTTGCAGACTGTCACCAATCATTTTTTAATGTATTTGTCAGTTTTGACCAATTACGACAAGAGGATAGAAGATCAGTACCTACAAATTAAATGCAGGGTGAGTGTTTGGGTGAAGGAACAAATTCACTAATTGTGCTAAGGGGAACCTGTGCCCGTAATTTGGTTGTATTATCAGACACCAGAAATCCTCTTGTGAATCCATACACTCGCCTGATTTTCAGGAAACTATTTATGCGTATTGAAATAACTCTCACATTAGGGACACGCTTGTTGTTTAAAAACAAAACAACCAAAAAAACCCCCAGCCCCCAGTACCTGCAGAGGGGAGGGCACCGTGGTGGAAGATATATGAGTAGTGTTACAGCCAGGTTAGTACTATTCTGTTGAATTTTCCCATCTGCTTTCAAGACTACTTCGTAGAGTGATTTTTGCTGATTTCCATTCGTGAGTTAACACTTATTTCATCCAGAATACTGCATCCCTGTCATTAAAGTGACATAGGAAAAAAGTATTATCTGAAAATACCTTATGATAAAGTCTGATTTTTAACTATATGGTAAATGATGTATGTTCTGTTTCAGATGGCATATAACTTTACTTTTAAAGAGTCAATTAAAAAAGATGACAAGAAAGTAATTCGTTATCAAAGCTTGGTGTTTCTATTGTGTCATAATATTGCTTCCAGTAAAGATGAGAGCACCTTTCTACTGTACTAGTTGAAAGAGATGTTAATACACTTTGATGGAAGAATTAAACATAGCTATGTCCTCTTCAGAGGGCTGTTCAAATAGAGTTAAGCGCTGCACTGCTTTACGAACTTCATTGACACAATCCTGCTTGAGAAGCAGACCACCCACATTTGTTTAATAGGAAACACATTCGGCTCCTGCTTGATTGTATAATGTATGTCAGTGAGATCAGCGCGCGTGTGTGTATATATCTATATTCATGCACATAACCCAAACATAATGCAGGTTGGGCCAGTTTGAGCAACTTGTAACTTGTCATGAAAAATCTGCAGATCGCAGTAAGTCACTACTGTTTCAGCTTCTCATTTGCTTTTAAAGAAGATTTTGATCTTAATAGCAAGGCAGGATAAACAAGAAATATACCACACGAGTTCTGTCTTTCTTAAGCATTATCATGCTTTTAAATACTGGAGGAAGGGTAGAAAGTTGCTTCTCACAGACAGATTGTTAGCTCTGATGTTCTCACCAGTTCATCTGTTTTATGAGATACGGCAGACTGTTGCTACTGTATTGAATGTTTTATGTAAATAAACATTAGTTACTGAAGGTGTGCACTATAAATACAGAATATATTTAGTATTTTGTTATTTCATTTTTTTCATTTTTCCACTTTAAAAAAGCCTTTTTTATTGCTATATTTTTATAACATACCCATTTTTCCTTTTATCTCCTTTTTTTCCCCCTTCCTAATCTTTGTATACTTTTTTTTTGCACTCTCTCCGTCTTCCTTTCATTTCCTATTTATAATTCTTGGCTTCCTGTGTCTCATTTCTGAATATCGTGCTAGTCACTAACTGTCAGTGTATAGTGTATACGTACAATGGTTTAAACCAGTGTTACACCTAGGTGCATCTAGACTTTGAATTCCACCAGGATACCATTGGAGAACAAGAAAAATTCAAACTTTTTCAAACTGGCATTTGTCCTAACTCTTTAATATTTCATCAGCACTAGAAATTGGTGAATTTCTGTTACTTGGATTGTTGAGACTACATTGCTAATTGTCATTTCAGTCCGTTCCCCTTGACAGACCACCTAACTCAAGAATCAGTCATGGTCTGGATGCTCTGACGGTTTGGGGGGAAGAAGAATGGGTTAGTGTCAGCGCTCAAGCTAGTAATTTGTTTAATTTGTTGAGGATCTCGATGTTTTCTGTTTAACCCATGCTGCTGTTTCTTCATTATATAGGGCATTAACTAATCTTCTGAGCTATCGTATTCTGAAAAGAAGTTGTGTGGTTTGTATCTGCATGGATGAGCTAATCTTGTGGTGCCTGGAAATGGTTTTTGCCAACATTTTCTTCTCCTAGTAATAAGTACCATGGACTACAGCTCTTTGGAAATAAAAATTTGCTTTGGTCTGTTCCTTTGAGGACTGCGGTGTTATCAGATGCTGTAGTGCACTTTTGAACTGCCAGATCTCATGGCTTTAGAGGTAGGACAAACTTCATTTTGCAGTTTGAAGGGTTGAGTATATGTGGACAAGAATTTGCCCAATTCTGCAGCATCACGACTGTGGCAGATGGGGGAGTTGAAGCAGGTTCTCCTGAGCTGTGTGCTCTTCAAAGCCTCTACTCTGAACCTTACCAAGTGGACCACTTCCATCTGACAGTTTCAGAAAAGCTGCTTTGTGGCTCATTCTGAGGTCCGTGAGAGTGGTGACTGTTGTTAGGGGCAGTTGTTGGGAAGAGAGGAGAGAGAGTTTGCAGAGGTATTGAACTATCTCATACTCAAGAAGAGAGTGAGACCCAAAGCCTGAGAGTTTAGCATAGCTTTAAATGGAAAGAAGTGAAAGAAAGCATTTCTGTTGTGCTTTTCTCATATCTAAAAAGCATTAATTTTTTTTGTACAGCACCCTCGGGAAAGGTCTTGTGATGCAGCAGTGTTGCTCTTTGCAAACATGTCGTCTTCCTCAGAGCTGCAAAAAGTCTAGGTTCGGTTCCAAATAGCTGCTGCTTTGTGAATCAATTAAATGCTGCCAAATGGAGGGAAGTGATAACCTCTTTTGAGGCTAGGCAAGAAGATAATATGAGAACCCATTGAGTTTATCTCAGCACCGCAGTTCTCATAAATGGCATCAGTGCTGGCACTTGCTTACTGACTTTATGTAAGCGCTGTAATTTAATGCTGGCTGTTGTTTTCTTCTTTCCTGGGCACTTGTGTTTATTTCAATTACTTTCCTGGCCAGTTACTGTTTAATAAACTGAAAGAAAGGCAGCAATTTGGGGATATAAAATAAATTGTTGGCAGTGTGTTTTCTCTCTCCTTCTCACACTTCTCTTGTTGTTCTTGCATTATACAAGCGATTAATTTAATTTTCCGTTCTTGAACGTAAGCAGCTGCTTAGCCTGTCAGTCGCAACTGCGATTGCATGTAACTTGATTGTGCATGATGTGCTGTCAAGCACTTGTGAGTTCATAGGCTCTGCAGAAAGAAGAAAACTAATGCATTAGGTCACTTGGACCATCTCTTTCCAGCTGATGCACAGTTGTTCCATCCTGTCAATACTTTTCCGCTTTGGCCAGACTTATTTAAAGTACGTGCTGAAGTGCCCTGGTCCTCGCTTCTCGAGAGGCAGCTGAAAACATTCAGATAAGCCTGTGAGCATAAAAACAGTTTTCTCAGTGACTTTAAATGTTGCTTCAGGAGCATATAATGAAAAAAGGGGCAAGTTGTGTCATTTGTAAGAAAGATGTGCTCATTGGGAAAGTTACTGATACAAATACAGTAACTTAGTTCAACAAGTGCTGGGGTTTTTTTCTAATGAAAATCAAGGGAATCTAGGGTGGATTTTGGAAGTCATTACATATTCATGTCCCAAACCTTGATGTCAGCGAGAAGCATTGGACCATTTATAATCAATGTGTTGAGTGTGATGTCCAAGAATCATCTTTATCAATACTGCAGATCCACCTGGGCGATGAAGTTACAAGTGAAATAGAGGCCTCTTTGTGTCACAGTTGTACTAATCACTGTTTTCTTTGGACCGGGGCCTCCCTACATGGAACTTCTCCAGTCTTATGGCTGTCTGCAGGGTAGTTGCTACAGTGTGCAGCGGTGGTGACCCTTTAGGGTTTAATTCAGAAGGATGCAGAGCATGCTTTGCTCTCACCATCAGTAGAGGAGGCTGGTGATTACCTGGTATCACTGAGTCTCAGTCCCTGCATAAATGATATATCCTAATGAACTTTCACTGGGCTCTAGACAAGAAATATTTTCTATCAAAGGCCTATAAATGACAAAACTGAACTTTTATGGTGTCAGTTTAGAAGATATGAAGAGCCTCAGAAAGTATTTGAGCCCTGACATTTTGAGAGGAAAAGCAGTTCAGACACCAAACATAGGTTGATCGGCATAAAAATAACGTACGTTCATCTGGAAAATGCATTGCCGCATTCAAGGAGAGCTGTGATTTCACAAAATCTCATAAACGGAGTTCCAGAAAGTTTGCATAGCTTTTCCTTTCCTGGCTTTGAACTTTTTCTCCATTTCACAAGAGTTAAAAAGCGAAGTGAGGAGATGCCTCAAGCTGACTGCAAGTAAAATGTAAATAAATTCCCGCAGCGTTCAGGTTTCTGTCCTGCCAGCCCTTTCCAAACCCACAAGCTCCTTCGGAAGGGGAGAAATTTTCGTTGTTGATTCATAAGTGAGTTTTTCTTGGCGGCACGTGTGGCGGCGTTTGCCATCCAGATGGGCTCCCGAGGCACTGCGGTGAGGGCTTATGTAAGGGATGTCTCGGGAAGGGGGTGGTTAAAGCAACAACCCTCCTTTTTTCCATCAGTTCTGTTGCTGGTTCTGTCAGATCCCATTGTGCTGCTGCGTAAAAGACAAACAGCTGTTCAATCAACTTCTCCGTAAATTCGTGGCTATCAAAAATGACCTGATATGTGGTTATTGGCAGCGACTCCTTAAAATCAGAAGCATTTATTTCGATCAAGTGTTCTTGCTTCAATTTAGGTGATTCCCTTTGTTTTGGGCATCAGACTTTGATTTTAAACAGTAAGCTGATCCTTTGGCAATAAGCACATCATATACTTAGGTATGTTCCACTCCAAAACAGAATGACGTCTGATAAACCTGGTGGGATTGTTTCTCCCAGTGAGTAAAAGAAATAGCAACATCTTTCTTTGCTCACTCTGATCATAAGCGAATGCTCTGACGTTTTGAATCTGCAAAACTAAAAGGTGAATTTAACTGAAGACTTAAAGGCATGGTATCACATAAGTGCTCTTTTATTATGCAGAAAGAAGGTAATAGTTATGATGAGTGCATTAGGTATTTTATTTGGAAGGGGATTGTTAGTGGTCAGGTGAATCAAACAAGCGTTGGAGTCTTTAGGTCCTAATTGTCATGAAAAGCCATTTTGGATGAAAACGCTTGTGCAGTCTGTATAGAATGCTGCCACTGTAATTTTTAGGTGTACAGCTATAGCTATATGAAGTATGTGATTTTGTGTTTTCTTTTAAAAATGAGGAAAAAAAAATGCAAGGAAATGTATGTCATTTGTCCAGTATCATCCCAGCGGAGTACCTCTCATGTAATTTGGGAACTGAGGCAAGTCTGTAATAGATAACATGAAAACAACCTTTCTGTTTTCAGATTATAAAACCTCTGATTTGGTCTAGAATTTTTTTCTTGTGGGGTTGATGGATTCATTTAATGAGTTAGACGCTTCATGGTTTTGATAATTATGCCCTGCTTATTAAACAGTTAATACGTATGCAGCTGTTGATGTTCTGTCACCATCAGAAAAAAGGGATCAAAAGATCCCTATGGGAATACCTTACGGCCAACACTGCAACACGCCGCGTGGAACTCACTTCAGTCAAAGTGTGCAAGCAGGAACATCAAAAACACTCTATTCCTGTAGCGATTATTTCGCTCACTCCCATTTCACAGCGTATCTCTGGTTCTGCAGCTCTGCTAGCCCTTTGTAGCACTTGGCGCGTGCTGCAATAAAAACGGAGGCTGAGCAAGCATACACATGCACGGATAAAAATCCTGTCGTTTCTTGCCAGAATGGTAAATTTGAGGCTCCACTAGATGGCATTATTTGCATGCTTATGGATGTCTCTTGATCTCAAAATAAACCAGGTTCTGATCTTGGTAAAATAGATAAAAATAGACTGGCTGGTTTTCTAGGAAGATGGTAAGGTTTGTCTGAATGTGGAGCTCTTCTGTTTCAGAAGATGATACCTTGGTGGAATTTGGAGATTCTAGGTGCTAATTTTAGCTTTGTTTTTGAAACTTCTGGTAGAGTCCTGTAGCCGTGTATGTGTCCTTTTTAATTTGTAGAATTGGGGATTAAAATAATCTTTAATTTCATGTTTCTTCTGGTTCTGTGATTTTTTAAAAAAATTAAATATTCAGGCAAATATTCTGAATAAGTACTAATAAATATTAATGAAATATTCTGACAAATTAACTTTCAATAATATAAAATTAGATTTTAAATATCCTGACAATTCAAAGCTAGTTATTTTTTCTTCTAAGGAACAGTACATTACCAGAATGAATCCTGAGCCAGATCTGCATATAAGCATCAAGAAGGTGCTGCCTTTTCTTGTGAAACATTTGGTTTTGTAACACTTTAAATCATCTAAAATATGAGACATTCTCTCTGTGTTTTAGAGAAAACAAGAACAGAGGAAGAGAAACGTTACGCCTTTTGGGTTGTACTGCTTTCTCATAAGTTTAAAAACAAACAAACAAAAAACTGTCTGGATTTTGGAGACCACAAATGTTACCCAAAGCAGAAATCTCACAATCACTCGTGAAAGGTGCATGATCTCCTACAGTAGGCCTTTGATCTAGTACGCTTGAGATAAAAGCGAAAAATAAATGTGCTTACAGCCGTCTGTCTGCATCCACCAAATCGTCAGATCTGCAGCTTCAGATTGACAAAGCTGCAGTGACTGAAGCAGTGAATAATTCGCTTTCCCTTCAGTCAGTTATTTGAGACACAAGCCTATATGTGTAAACACTTTTTGTGCTGTTTGGTAGATATTTAAAATGAGTTCATTTCTGAAACATTTCTTCAGCTTGATAGAGTAATTTGATGTTATTGAGCAAAACTTTCTTGCCTGTTCTTCCAAATGGTTTAGTGTTCTATTTGCATAGAATTGTAATCAGTCGATTGTCTAAACAGCGCAATTAGCATTTTATAAATAGTTGCTGATTCCAGTTTAACACTTCCTGTGGCTTTCTTTGATGCTGGTACATCAAAATGTAGTCTTTTCATCCCAGAAATTATTTCTACCAAAGATACTTAATTTGAGCTTGGCTTTGTTTTAGGAGCTGAGATGAGAAAACCTTGGTTTTAAATTGTTAGTTTTCTTGAAATGGCTAAAATGTGTTCATTCTATGTATATGGGAAAGGAATTTTTAATTCCAACAGGCAAGCAATGAGTGATGAGATGTTACCTCAACCCATCCCGTTCTTGAACTCAGGGAATTTTGCAGTAGTCGTAGTTTGGGGCATATGGTGTCTTGGTAATTGTAAGACCTGTGTTACTGGGGTTTTGGGGAGTAGGAATGAGGTGCTGATAGACTGATGTCAGGTCAGTCTGCAGAAATTTATGTCCACAGTCTCGCTTCTATTCCAGTTATCTTGTAAAAGGTATGAAAACACAAGTTTAGAGTTTGGTTCCTTAATGTGTATTTGTGGAACACCAACATCAGGATGGCATCTGGAAGCCGGGAGAATTACACAATATGACCAATCCACTCCTGGGGAAAAAAAAAATCTCATTTTTTGGTGTCCCTAAAGTTAGTCCTTATTCCATAAATCATCTAATCACATGCTTACACTTAAGACCACTGACTTCACTGGTGTTTTTCACATCTGGAGTGTTTCCTCGAACGTGCCTGACTTTTTCAATTGTGTTCTCAGTGGTATTTATAAATTTCCTTACTCTCTTGTCATGACATTTAATTTTCTTACTGTAGGTAAACAATTTGTGGGCAGTTGTTGTAAAATTAGCAATTGTGTTTTGCCGTGAAGTTACCTAAGACTCCTTGTGATCTCTAGTGTAAAGTTGAGTTCCTATTGTCCAAGTGGGAAAGAGATTTGATTAACATATTATAACTTAGTTAAAGAGTACATTTTCTGTGGATACTTATTTGCAGAAATCCTCTATAAGCGTATCTTCTGCAGCTAGGAAAACAGGCATTTATTTTCTTTAAAAGCTGACAATTGAACATTTCCTGAAAAAGTTGAGATTTTGTGAACATTTTATTGGTTTTGATTTTAATATTTCACTGGTTAAACTATTTTGCTTACTGACACAGGTTTAGTGAATCCTCCTTTAGGTATATGTAGTAGAATAGGATTTCAGTTGTGTTTGAGGCTGTTAGTAGGAACCCCCTGAATAGAGTTTGTACTGTAACGTGTGTGCACTCCAGTCCTTAGTAGTCTGTAAATTTACAGCTGTTTGAAAGCTACGAATGTAATAGTTAAACAAAGGAACTGTAGAAATAAAGTGAAAAGCAAAGTAATTGCTTGGTAGCTGAATTTTCCTTCCCTCCTCCCTCTCTCCAAGTTTTTAACAGCTCCTCTCATCTTTTTGGATGTTGCTTAGCCTGTGGATAAGAACAATGTTGTGGAAAGTCATTATCTGGTGACATGACTGACGTTCACAAGCATGTGACGTTGGAGGAGCTGCCAGTGTTCTGCCATCCCATCAACTGGAATGGGGCGAGTTTTCCTTGAATGAGGACGATGTTGCCCTCCCCTCCTGCATCCCTTCGCCCAACCCTAAACGCTTCTGAGTTTTGGAGGGCGCAACTGCCTCCCAGCTGTGGAGATCATACCCCTCTCCCTCCCAACTGTCAAATGAGTAAACAATTACTCTTTTTAAAATTGTTTCAATATGGTAAATGCATGACCATAATTACGTTTGAAGAATTGAAGCCTGAAGGCGCAAGAAGTAACTTCAGAGGTGCTTAATTTTTTCCTCCGCTGTTCCAGTATTTAGTACAGCAGATTTTGTTGTCATACGCTATTTGTTTAATAAAAAGAACTCCAAATGTATGACCCTTATGTGAAAAAATGCATTTTGTTAGCCAAACCCCTAAATAATCACCCCTCTTCAAGTTTCTGTGCAGGCAGAATCTGAAGCCCTTGTTGTTCATAATATCCATCATATTCTTGTCAATTAAAAAAAGATTCTCTTAATCATTTAATCATTTGAATGTTGAATATGACATCCTGTTGCTTTTTCTCTAGATGTTAAAAATGATGTTGAATTTGAAACTGGAAGGAGCAGTTATCCAAACAGATTTGTGTCTCACATTAAATGTGCCTTTATTTTATATAGATGTGTCTTTATTTTATGCATGTGGCTGTTAAATTCTCTGGGGCTAACACTTTCCCTGATCTTTCAAAATGTAACAGTCATGGCGAGGAAAGTCTGTGCCATCTCAGTATAAAGGGCAGCAAAGTGCTGAGTCCATGAAAATAATTATTTACCCTTTAATTTTCTAAAGAAAACTGGTGTTCATCGAGAACAGGAAGCAACACAACCTGGCAATATCCAAATGCAAGCTATTGACATGAAGTTTGTTTTTTAGGAGGCTGATTTCAAATGCGGTATCAAGATGGAATATTTCATGTCTGGTTTTGCTATTGCAAATGTCTTCTCTTCCTCCTCAATTTGTTCTTAATTAAATTTCTTTACAATTTTATGTTTTACATGGACTGTTTCCTCTGATGACGGACCTTTAAGAAAAAAAGGATTACTTTCTCAGGAACATTGTTTTCTTGGGATTTTCTTTGTCTTCTAACTAGCCTTGTTTTTGAAAAAAAACCCACACCCTTTCGCCCCCTATTTTGTAAATTAAATGCCTCGAAAGCCTGGGAGTATATGGCCATTTCAGACATCCTTGCTGATATCTTTGTGTTGTACCAGATGATCTTCACTGCATTTGCAAGCTTTTTTTTTTTTCCTTTGAGCCACAGAAAAATTTATTTTGCTGTGCACAAGAAGCATTCTAGAACTTATGTCAGTCGTCTTTTTAATTTTATAGGAACTTTGGCAAAAATGTGCTGTGTTTCTAATCTAGGCTCTGGAAAGCAAAACTTTGTATGATGCACCTGTTGGCTTTTAAAGCTGACTTCTCTGATTTTCCTGATGCACACATGCCTTCCCCCTAAGCTTTTGCTTGGTAAGATTTGAACGATGGGTTTTGCTTGCAAACCGAAGAGATTTCCTCTGAGTGTTTCAGAATAGCCCGTGTCTCTGTGAATTCTGTAAGCAGGCCTTTCTGCTTCCCAAGCTGCTGCTAGTAGGTATCTGGTCTTAAGAAATCACTCAAGCTCTTGTAGTTTATTAAATTACTGAACTATTTTAAGTCTCTGGTGTGTTTTCATAGAAAACTTCGTTTAGGAAGTGAGGTTCACAAATAAAGCAAACTTTGGAACCTTAGTGTTTAAAAACAAGCACATCCTTTGTTTTGAATGTTGCCAGCAACCATCCATTGTCCAAAATAAAAAGATCACTAGAAACAGTCAGCCATTCTTAGATGATCTAAATCCTTTACTTCAGTCGTCTTGTGTAAATGCATCTCTCTTCCAAAATACTGTTGTCTTTTTGCCAAAGTGCTGAATTATATTGCTGAATGTATATTTTATGTGTTTTTAGCAGGGTTGTTATGTGGCTCATAGATACTGTGCTGCTTGCAAATTACAGTGCTTCATGCAGCTTTTGACTAGCAAATGATCCGAAAAAGTCAAATCCCTTCTCACTGAAGTATTTCTGTCTTTTCTAATACGCAGTTCCCCAAGTTAAATGTTTCATTTGCCGTATCTTGCTTTAGTGCTGCCTTTCGAACTTTTTTTGGTATTTGACATACTCAGAATGAGACAGCTGAAAGCTCTCCTGCATGTGATCATTTATGGATAGAGGACAGAAAGTCAGCACGCTTCAGTTTTCTAATATTGATTGCACATGTTTTTGGGATATATCTCTCTACTACAGGTAAATCACATTTCTAATATTATGCTGAACTTTTTATCTACTTAAAAAATGCTCTGCTGTCATTAGCATTAGATTTTTCTTCAGTCATCGGTGGACTGTTACGAAATGTGGTTGCTAAAGAGCTGTTCGTAGAGTAACACTTTAGATTGTAACACCAACTGGATAGATTTATACATCTGAAATTCATTTAACCTTTATATCAACTGTCTTTTTACTTAAGGGCTAATTTTTCATGCCTAATTGGCCCATGCAGTGACCGTGACTGACTATTCAGTTATGGTAAAAATCTGTGCAAACAGCAGGCGTTTCGTCTACACCAGTTTTACGCCCTTGACCACTGTAACAGCTAAGTAGGAATTTCATCAATGAGGGAAAAGGAAAAAAGCACACCTAGCCTTGAAAATACACGCCTGATGTCTTAGGTCAGTCTAGCGTGCAATCTTCTTCTCTGACTCTACCCTGTTTAGCTTGTTTACTTATTTTCAGGCTTTTCTCTGTAGTCATGTTCTCTCTGTGAAGGTAGTGGTCTCTCTATCCAGTCTTTCACAGCCACTCCTTATCACATTGATTAAATGATAGCTTTTGTGATCAGTAAATAGAAGGTCTTTTCCTGTCTTCCCTCAGTAGAGCAATTTTTGGGCTGGTTTATGTCACAGCTGTGGCACTCATCATCTTTCTCAAGCTCTTGTCCTACACAGCTTGAGTCTCCTAGTATGAACGCTCAATGCACCTGAGACTATCTTGTCCCAGGCGATTTATATTGCTTTTGATTTCTCTTTGAATTAAGTGTTGTCCTGGAATATCCCATGGGTTACACGGAAATAGTTAGAATTCCTAGCTAGACTGCTTTTCTATGAGAGTTTTCTTTGACCTGCAATTCGTTCAGTCACTTCTCTGAACAGAGCAGCGTACAATGTGAAAGTCATTAAAATGTATTTATGAATGAAATATGGACTTTTTTTTTCAAAATAACCACAGAGCATATGACTGTGTTTTATGTAGGACTACACAAGTACTTTTGTACATATTGACAGCTGAGTCATGTAAAGAGTTAAAGCACAACTATTTTTATTGGACATTACTGCAAACATTTATAAACCCATTCCTTTGTGTAGTGCATATTAGTAATAGATTACACTGAGAAGTGTGTTCTCAGTATTTACAATACAGAATGTGCTTTCCTTTTGCTGACACCTATGGAAAGGAAAGTGTTGCACAGCAGCAGATGATAATTTCCGTTGATTTTCCTCCTTTCCTACTCCCACCCCCTTTTTGGAGACATAATGTAGGGGTTGTAAAGCAATCTCTGAGTAATGTGTGTGCCGTCACTTGCCAGTGAGAAATCTTGGGGCCTTTAAAACCAGTATTTTCCTCCTGTGTATTCTGGACTTTATTTCACATTACTTTTTGAACAGATCTATAACAAAATTACTTAGAGCATCGGAAAATAAACGTGTTTAAAAAATTATGATGACTTTAGAGATGCAATATTGACTATATTAGATCAATAATCTGCAAATTCTGAGGACTCTGGGCTCATTTGTAATACAAAGGAAAGTACAAAGGTCTTGGTTTGTGCAAACCTGTAATTTTGCAGCTGTAGGCTTCAAATAATTTGTCTTACAGGAGCAGACCCTATCCTCTTCATAGGACTATACAACAGCTTAAGCAAGTACTTCACAGGATCAGAATCTTGAGAGTAAGATTGAAAACCCAGTAGGTTGAAAAGATTATTTTACTTTGCAGGGTATGGAAAGCAACTGATACCAAAAGGAAAATAAGGATCTTAGAGATCCTTCAATCATATGCTTTTACTCAACATGACATTGGATTGTTTTTTAACTGTGTTATTGCACATCTAAATCTGGAAAGTTTAGAAGTACTGAAGTTTTAGAGAACATTAAGTGTTCAGATAGTTCTGTTTTAATTCAGGGGATTTGAACCTTTGGGTTTACTTTTCAAGTGCTTTTTCTGCAGCCACAAGGATTAGAAATTTCCTTAACATACAGTCACATGCTCTCAACCATTGATGCTTTAAGCATAATCTAAACCACTCTGAAGCTTACAGTGAAATAGTAAAAGTATGTAGAGAACAACCTTGAAACAGCTGACAACGCGCATGTTGCCTTCCCGGTTTTAAAGCCATTTGTCCAGATGTCAAAACAAGTATTTCTTGTCATACCTGAAATAGTCTTTTTGCTTTCTGTTTCTTGTATATAGCTAGGCTTTCCCTTCCAGTGCGGATGTTGCACATGATAACGAACCTGGTTTGATCTGGCAGCAGGACTCAATCTGTATGAGCTTTGTTTCAAAATACTTAGTTCAACTCAGGAGTCAATGTTGTGTTTGTATAACAGTTTGGCAACTTATCACCAAATACTGGAAAGTGCATAGTGTGGCTCTTTAAATGGGTTAATACTAGTAGTAATATTTTCAGAAGATTCTAATTTTGTATTGCATTTTTATTGGATTCTGAGGAATTTTGAATTGAGCTTTAAAAGAGGTTTTTTATAGGGAGCTTTATATGGCTTCCTACTTTTGTGGTTTAAACCCAGCTGGCAAATAGAACCATGCAGCCATTTGCTCACCCCCTTCCCCCCCCCCCCCACCCCCAAGAACGGTGAGGGGAAAAGGGGAAAAAAAGGCGGGGAAAGGGAGGAGAAAACCCCTCATGGGTTGAGATAAAGACAGTTTAATAGAGATAATAATAGAAAAGGAAAAAGAACAATAATAACAATGACATGGATCACTCTCACTGCCTGCTGAATTGTAACTGTCTTGAGTAGTGATCATGGATTCCCGCCCCCCGGCTAATCCCCGTTTTTATGCTATGTGTGACATCTATGATATGGAATATTTCATTGGCCATTCCATCCTTCTGTCTGGTCTTGTATGGGAAGCTGAAATAAGTCCTTAAATAGTGTAAATATCACTTAACAACAACTAAACCCACTAGGTATTATTGACCATCTTTTCACAGCAATCACTGGAAAGAAAATGAACTCTTTCCCAGCTGAAACCAGGACACCTGCTTATCAGAGTTACACGTATTGTGGGTCACTATCAGTGAGAAATAAAGCTTTATCCAGTTTTGGATCCAGTATGCTGCTGGATCCTTCTGTTGGTCGGTGTTGCACTGCTTGAATGTAATAGTGCAGTTTCCATGGGCAGAAGTTTAGATTAGAAAATTTCATAGACTGCTGACATTTTTGAATACATAACTACGCAAGACTACGTGTGGTTACTTGATTTTGTGACTAGTTGTTGAAATCACATCACTCTCTAGCTTTGGCATTTTTTGTAATGTCATTGTAGTCCTTTAGGCAGTGTCAGGCATGAGGGCAGTTCTAAAATTTTCAGAGTTGCTTTGTTCACCTTGTGTGTCTGACAGTGTGTATCTGTGCATTTTCCTGATAATACCGATTTATGCTGATTTTCACCCCTTTGTGCTTCTCTTGAATTACAGGTCATCTGTTTTACAAATTTGGAATCACAGAATCTGACTGGTATCGAATCAAGCAAAGCATAGACTCCAAATGCCGAAC
Source organism: Rhinoptilus africanus (assembly GCA_013400135.1). NCBI lineage: Eukaryota > Metazoa > Chordata > Aves > Charadriiformes > Glareolidae > Rhinoptilus > Rhinoptilus africanus. Next base: position 385,205 of record VXBO01009856.1, on the reverse strand, counting down.
AGCTTGGAGGCGGAAACAGCGAGGGCAGAGTCTTGCCGTGAAAAGCTTTTCAAGGCGAACGCCTTCGTCATCATCTTACAATGGCTCAGGTAAAAAAATCAAACAAACCCCCCAAAACCTACAAAGACCAAAGAAACCCCAACCAAAATGGAAAATTACAGTAATAATTTGTTTTTCAGTATACCTGAAAATTATTTTGATCTTAAGCTATATTCACAAGAGGTGCATGTAGTACCCACAAATGTGAGTATTTCTGTGCAACAAAGATAAAGGAAGAAACCCGTATTTCTTACAATTGAATTTTTGGAGTGAATTTATATTCCTGCATATGTTTATTTTTTTAAAGTGCCATTTCTCGTTGGCAAAGAGGCCTCTCTGTTACAGCGTATGTATGTCTACAGTGCTACTCAAGGAGTGTATCCATGTACTAAGTGAAGCCAACCATTCGTACTTAATCATCGTGGGCCTTCAGTGCAAGCCCACCACCTCCTGGTACACTGGGAGTCCTTTGCAGCTCAGGGGGTTTGTACCAAAGTAGATCCCTGGTAGGATGAGCTTCTAATCCCATTTCATCTACAAATTGCAGTCACGCTCCTGGCTGTGGTGCATTAATGGTCCTAGAAAGGAAGTGAGATGTGCGTGTTTGTTGATGAAGAGAAAGAGGGAGAAAGGGAGTCTGCCTCTAAAATAATAGTAAAATACAGATTTGCCAGAAATTAAAGTCTACTGTGTTTCAGGGTGTGAGAAACTGGCTTTGTTGATTTGTATGTTATCTGAATGCCTGGCTTCACTGAAATGCTTGAGAACGTCCATCCGCCTGTGTTAACTGAAAAAAAACAAGTGCAGGCAGCTTTGTGCTGTCACATGGGGTTTTTTACCATGTCCAATTTTTTGAGTAGGAAGTCAAAATGTTTCTGCAACTGGTGTTCATAAGAGGAGTCAAGTGGGTAAATCTTTCTCAGTGTATTCACACCATTTAGTAGGACGTGCTAAATTTTGTTCCTGAAGTATTTTCCTCTGAAGAAATTAAATATGTTGTAGGTGATTCTGTATTTCCATATAGGTATGCAGGCATGAATAATAATAACAAATGAAGAATACTGACCTAAGAAGTGTTCTCATAGGACGTTTCTGGCTCATGCTTTTAATATAAAGCAGTGTAACGGGACATTTGTACATCATATATTAAAACCAGTGTTTTGGAAGTGAGCCCAAAGAAAAGGAAGTAAGTTTATTTGCCTGCATAAAATTTTTGGTTGCATGTTAACACTAACCACTGTATCTCATGCAAAGAATGCCAAAATCTGCTTTCAATGGAAAATTTTATGTGGTGGAACTGGGAATCATATCCAAAATTCTCAAATTAAAACAACTAATCAACGTAATGATAACCATAAGCCATATATGTTGATGGGATTTTTATTTTCAGTCGCTTAGCAATCAGTATTTTAAAATAAAAATGCAGTAGTAAGTACATGTTATGGGTCTGTGCTCATTAGACCGTACTCCTTGACTGTTGTTGAGATTTATTATTAAAAAATATTAATCTCCAAACCAGGAGATTAAAGATTTGGGGAGACCAGTGTAGAGATGTAAAACACAGGCTCAGACTGAGTGAATTCTTGTCTCCAGAAGGCCATAAGATACTAAGTTTTGGTGGAGGTTTTTTGTTGTGGTTAAGCTGAAAACTCAATTTTTTTTCCCCCCAGTTCCACTAACCTGATTTGTGAGTAAATAGTTCCATGGGTACAAAGACACCTGAATTAACTCCTGGGATTTCAGCAGTGTGCCATTTGAGGAGTGTGGTCCAGACACTCATGAGCTGGTTCTGCAGGAGCCACCTTGTGTTTTGCGTTGTGTGCCCTGGCTGGCTCATGTAGCTGTAGTTGGAGTTGAGCTGGCTGCCTTTGCTCCATCAATCTCCAGGATTTCCCCAGGAGTTTTTATGCCACTTGGGTCTCCCACTGTACAGGCTATCTCATCTCCCAAGTCCCCTTGATAGCAAAGAGGTGTCTGCCTGTATTTATAAAGATGCCTTTGGTCCTGAGGATGATGAAGGTCAGCTGAGGCATCTTGGCATGTCACTGATGGGACTGCGTACTGTGCAGTAGAGTATCGGCAATAACATTAACAGCTGCGTTTGGTAACGGTACGTGAAAATGTTCCCTTGGATTCAGAGTCTTTTGTTAATTTTCTTTAAAATATTGGTTTTACTCAGAATGTTGTTGGCGTCATTTTCTGGGAGGCTGTAAAGATGTTAGATGAATTCACCACTACATTTGCACCCACTGTGAAAAAGCTCTTGGAAAAACAGACCACTTTTCAGAGTCAGGTGGTCCTTTGAAAAACTAATTTGCATTCCACAGTTGGGTGGGAGAGGTGTTTCTCCTGAAGAAAGAAGAGGAGGTATGAGGAAAAATGGGAGAGGGGATTGAGATGTTGAATGAACACATAGGGAAAAGAAAGAAAAGATGCAAGGGAATAATGTAGATTCACACATGTTTAAAAAGGTAACTTTTGCATGACAGGGTTGTAATTCCACCTCCCTGTTCAGGTAACTTCATGAACTGCTCAGACTTCGCCTTTGTGGTTTGACATCCCTGGAACCCCTCAATGGAATTACAGCATCATAATTCACAGGCATCTGTTCCTTATTATACACACTGTGTAGTGTATATAGCAGAATTCCTGCTGCCAGCTAGCAGGAAAGAGAAGTAATATTTCACAGCTCTGAAGTAAAGGAGGTCTGTATTTCACAGTTATGACAACATAGCTGTCAAATATGGCTTTTTAAAGTGTTACATATGAACCCAGACAGTTTTTATGGTAGCATTTGTTTCAGGGGGCAATTTAAGGTGAGCCTTGAACGGTCTGGAATTCAGCTACTTGAGGAACTGCCTTTCCCACTATTGTTAGTTCTAGCTATTAAGATCAGCTTGGAGGTGCTCTGTGTCGGGTCTCCACCCAGCTGCGGTTGCTGCTGTCTGCAGAAAAGTACCTGTGTTTGGTTTCACTGAGTAATACGTTGCTCCATGTCAATTCACGTGTAACAGGCATTTAAGTTATTTGGGCAGAATATAGTAGCTGCTTCTCACAAATGACATAATGAAAAAAAAGACTTTTAAAAGATGGTGAATGGCTACTGTGTTGTGTTTACGCTGTGAAGGATGCAGGGATATATGGTGTAGTTTCTTGTACAATGTCCTCTGAGCTGTTCCGAGCAGCTCTGACTTTTGTTCCGCTCGCTTGGCGTAAGACTGTATGACTTCTATTCAGAGAAGCCATAATTATTGAGTTTGATCAGGAAACTCAGGAGAGCGTAGTTCTGTGACTAGCCGGGTTTGGTCTCTAGGGACCTTAGGCTGAGTGTGTCAGTTGCTCTGATCGTTCAGGCGCAGCAGTGATGTTGCACACATTTGGTAGGAAAGCACTTTCACTTCACATCTTGTAAATAAGCGCTTCAGGTGGTGCTATGTGGGGGGAAAAATTTAACACACCACCCACCCTCCCCCTTGTGCCAGGTCAGATATGATAAGCTATTTGTTAGAAGTACTAAACCCCACTGATCTTTAGCGAAATGACGATAATTTGCTAGAAGATAGTCCTGTAGTCTTCAGAAAGCACTTCTTTTTAAGATGCGTTATAGCCATCAAAAGATGCCTTGAGTAGGCGCATAGTATTACAGTGTCTGCCATGCAGCTGAGCTCATCTGAAAACATCATTAAGAGGTTTAAATATGCTTTCAATGTCCTGAGCCTGAATGAATGAACACCACGTTCCCTGTATGAACTTTTTCCAGAGTTTGGTCAGGTTTTTCCACTTCCAAACTTGCGATTGTGGTATTTCATATTAAAATTGTGACCAAGAGGTGCAACAGAAAAAAGTTCAGCTTCAAAACTTGAAAACTTTGATTGGCTTGAAGTAGTATTTTTTCATTATCTATCTCTAGGGACTGGTAATAATAGCTTCCTGTTATGTTGTAGTATAATAATAGATGTTTCAATCAACAGAAATTTATTGGCTTGCTCTTCGGGTGTTGTAAAGGAGCATTGTTCTCTTAAGCGTTACAGTGTATTTTCTTAAATGCTGGTATGCTAGAATAACTAGAATAACTATTTTCTGTTTGGCAGTCAAAATTGTTGAACATCTCTACATATCATTGAAAATAATATTTTTGTTAGTCCTGAAATAGTCCCAACCAGCATGGTCACGCTGGACATCCTCCCCTGTGAATTAGGGGACTTGATTTTCCAGAGCTGCTTTTTAGCAAGAATAAATTTGCTTCATTTAAAAAAAAAAAGAGAGAAAGAGAGAGAGAGAGCAGCCTGAAAGTCACCTGTGTGTGGCCTGACTTTGATTTCTCTGGTTCTGAGGAGTCTTGGGGATGGTCAAACAGTAACAGGTTGCCCAGGGGAGCTGCAGAGACACCATCTCTGGAGACAGTCAAAATCCCCCTGGATGCAGTTGGAAGCAATCGATGCTGGTTGCCCATGCCTTGAGGAGGGGCATTGGACTAGATGATCTCCGGAGGTCACTTCCAATCTCATCTATTTGGGAATTTCTGATTTTTATGAGCATTGATTTATTGCATGCGTAATAAATAATTCTGAATTATTTACATCTAAAGACGATTGCCGTTCTTGAGCTTCATTCTTATGTTCTTGTTGGACATGTCAAAACTTTTAGGCTTTGTCTGCTTGTTGTGCGTAAAAGTTTATGTAGCACATGGCTTTGATTTGAGTCACGCAGTTAAAAATTACAGCGGATTTCCTCTCTGCTGTGTGTATCATATGGAAAAATTAGCTATGCAAATACCGTAGAAAAGCAGGAGGCTGAGCCCATAGTCCTTACGTAGCCTTGGAAGTTTTTGGCGCTGTAATTCTGTGATAGTGTTCAAGCATTAAGAGCTCAAGAGGAACTGATGTGCAGTCAAAAACATGTCTAAGGATAAGCTGGTAGGAAAATATGAATTAATATCTCTTCTCTGTTCTTCACCCCCGAAGACATTAATTGAGATTGTTGTACATTTAATTGACTATGCAGCTTTACAGTAGCCACAAGATTTATAGGTTGCATAAAGTTGTTGCAGCAGACAGTTATATGTAGGCAGAAGTTGGTTTTCCTTTTTTTGTCCGGTTCTTCTGTTTGAAGCTGTTGCCTTTTGTTGGAAGGGAGGTATTAATTAGAGTGGTTTGTTCTGCTCTTCTCAGAGCCAACACTTTGGTCCTTAATGTGTGTTTTTCCTCTTTTTTCATTTTTTTTTTTTCCTGACAAGAGTTGTACACATGGCTGCCATGATAATTTAGCTAGATATTCCTTTTAGCAGTCTATGGAGAGAAGGCAGTAGGAAATGAGTTTTTTGGGAGGAGGATTAATTGAAGAGTGCCTTCTCCTTTTCTTTTAATTTCTCTTAAGATTGTTGAAGCTGTTATCACAGTTCTCCATGTTGGAATTTTTAATTAGTTCTATGACTTTGGGATTTATATGTAGATTTGGGCTGAAGTGCTCAGCCTATGCTGAGATGTCACATATGAAAATGGATGTGCAGCCAAATCTTCAAAGCTGTTCTGCAAAATTGGAGGCATTTAGCACTGGATGAGTCAGGTTGAGATAATAGTTTACAGTATACAGCTTTATTTCGATTAATTGTTCAATAATGATGTTTTTCCTGCTTTTTGGTTGGTTGGGTTTTCTTTTGGGGACTGCTTTGCTACATCTGCCCATTAACCTTTCCTTGCTAGGACTACGTATCAAGGAAGTAAGAAAACACGTCCTAGTTTGTAAGCAGAAGAGTGAGGCTGGGAGGCCTGTACACTAGGAAAACAATTCTGAATAGCGATGCACAAGGAGCCTAAGCATGCTACAGAATCTGCGCCTCCTGCATTTCCTTCCAAAGCAAGAAACCAGATGAAGTCAAATAGGAAAGAATTCGAAAATGCCAAAGGTTTTGCCTTTGAAGTGAGGAATTTTAAAACTGATCTTAGTTGAGAATTAAGCACACATATTCTTGAAACAGTTACAAATTATATTTGTCTGACAAATCTAATCTTGTTCAGCAGTGTCTGAGGAAGATTAGCTTTGAGAAATGCGACAGAAGTAACTGCTTCAGTGGGAGTGATTTTGCCAACTCGAGCATTCATCTGAGAAGACAGACTCGGGCTAAGTTTTCTTTGACTCGTAAGCACATGCAGGAAACAAACAGAAGATGTAAAAGGTCCAATTTCAACTTGAGAGGAAGGAATATTTCAGCATTGGGGTTTTTTTCCCCCTCTATCACAACCTAATCACCTGTGGAATGATCAGCGCAGCATCTTCCATTCTGTGAGTGGCTCCAAAGCTGTTCCATCTAGTGGCTGGTGCTTTGGGAATGTTGTGGATAACGTCCTCAGGAGTAGCACTACGTCAGCTGCTTGGTTCATGTCAGAGTGCCCCACTGTAACTAGTGCAATGGAAAATTTCAAAGCAAGAGTTCAGCTGTGGAGCTTCTCGGTGCCAGGGATTCTCTAATATATCAAAGTTGTAAATGTGAGGCGAGGTAGTTTACATGATAGTGATTTATAACTGTTGACAATATCCTCTATTCAAGCTGTGTGCTATTCATGTTTGTGTTTGTTTTTAATGGGGAATGTTTAAAAACGGATAAATATTACTTTTGTCTGGTCAGAGAGTTAGAGGGGAAATACAATACTTATAAAGGATGTTTTGTTTTTAGACACTGTTGAATCCTCTCTCTTCTTTCTTCCTACGAAGAAAAAAACCCCACCAAAATCCAACAAAAAAGGAAAGAAAACTCAACTGTGGTGGTTGCAGTGAAGCCAAAGTGAAATCTATCTAAAAGTGACCATGCGAGATGTACAGTGTGATTGCATTCAGTCTGTGTCTCCTGTTCCCACCTCTGAAAAGCATCATAATTTCTGGCATCTGTGAAGCAAAAGATGGTTTACAAATAAGGGCTTTTGGACTTAACAGTTAAAAATATATTTCAATATGTGCATATAATATATATGTAAATAGATATTTTTATCTGCTGCAGCTCTTATTTCTTTGGTACTCTTTTATTGCGTAAGTTTCTTAGTCAGAAAATAAATACTTACTATAAATGCATCTTCATGTTTTCTCAGAAATACAGCAATTGCAGTTTGTGTAATGGTAAGTGTAAGCTACAGGAAAAGTACTGCTAGAAGGTTATTAAGTCTGTAAGTGAAACACATGTCTCGCCTCGCTTGTGTCCCAAGTCCAGTTTTGCTGTTTGTGTATTTACATTTACACTATATATGTTTGAGCATATGAAGTTGTGCATGTGTGTATACACTCACACATCTAAGTGAAAGATTACGTATTTGGACATTGTGACTTGACTAGAAGTTGGCTTGTAACTCAACTCAGCTGTTGAATTCCATAGTGGGTGACAGGGAAGCATGATGGAAAGTCAAAATCACAACAGAATGGTAGCCTATAAGAAGCCAGTTGAATAACAGTGGGCTTTCTTAGCTATTTAGCATCCTAACAATATGCTATTTGGTAAATAAAAAGTAGACTAAAGTAATGGAAATGAGAGAAAAAACTAAAAACAAAGAAGCTTAAGTAAATGATCTTTTTAGATTATGCTACTTGCGGTGACCATCACAAAGCCACTGGCAATGGAAAGCATGGTTTAATATTAGAATTTGAACAAACCACGTTTTTATTTGGTTGACGGTGCAGTTTCTCATACTAGGTACAGGACTTTCCTGACAATTGTGATTTGTTAATCCCATCCGGAATTCTATACAGCAAACTTCCATTGTACAACAGTGCAGGAAATACTGGAATTGCATAGTAAGTGACAGGAGTATATTTAAGAAATTACAAATTTTCTGCGGTTGCCAACTAGTCAAAGGTAAGGTATTAAAGACGTATGTCCAATAGACAGCAAAATAATGTAATTGTCATGTTTTGCTCATTTACTTCGTAAGTGTTCTGGTTGTAGTTAGGTATTTGCAGACTGTCACCGTACTTAAAGCTGCCTAGTTGAATTGTTAAGCAACTAGAATTTTCAACAAATGAGTACTAGCTTGGTGGATTTGAGTTAGTTTCCAGTTCCCATGTTTAGATTTAAAACTCAAAATTATCTTCTTACACAAACATTTGCAGACAGGATGAAAAAAACCAAAATGGGTGATTTTTTTTTTTAAAGAACATTTCCATTAAAGTAATTGTATGAGGTGATAAAGCTCATTCTTACAAAACTAGCATTCTCTTTTCAGTATAAATCTTAGAATATTAATTAGAGGTATTAAAATTTTATGAAACACGGCTTCCTGCTGTGTTAGTTCAAAAAAACCAACCATCATTTAAAAAATGAAAATATATCAGCCATCAGTCATCTCTGAGCAGGATGAAGCCTTTTCTAGTGCTTAGTTAAGCAATACATAAAGTCTTGTAGGGAAATATCTACAATGGAAGCAGAGTGACACTGTTTCTTAAATATTTTCATTATAGTTTCCGGTACTTGGACAGCTTGAAAGCCCTGCAGTATTGAATGTTATTCCATTACATGTTAATGTGTTTTACATTACCTTGTAGCGTAAAAATCATTGTCAGTGCAATAAATAATTTAGAAAAATTGTGAAACACTTAATGTTGCAGAGATTTCATTCAGTATATTTTTGTGGCATAGCAAAAGAAAAATGTTAACGTTGTTTACAGGAATACTGTATGTAAAAAGTATTTCTTCAAACATGTTCTAGAAACCTGTTATGACAGTCCCATTCTCCAAGTTGTCTCAAATAAGAAAAAAAAAAAAAAAGGAAGAAAACTAGGACTGATACTGAATATTAGTGTGATACTAGTATGATATTGGGACATTTTAAGGTTTTCCCTAGCAGTACGTATTTGAACTTGTCACATGTGCTGCAAAAGGGTCATTGATCGATTATCCCAGGTTTTTTTCCCCAATTCCTAAAAGGGTGTATGGTATCTAGTGATACATATACCTGCTAGTGATGTCTTAATCTGTAGGGAGACCCATACATAGGTTAGTTTCTGATCCAATATATTCCACTTTACCCTTTCGGTACAGAATTATTGACCTCATTAGTCTCTTAGTATCATTGACACCAAATGCATAAAAAAGTCACGTTTAAAAAAAACCCAAAAAGTATTTGAGTACTTTTATGCTAAAAAAAAAAAAATCATTCTTTTTAATTGCCTTTTGCCTTTTACATTTATAAGAATCCTTTCCCTGCAGCTGGAAAACCTAGAAATTAATCTATGATATGTCTACTTCTAATGAAGCTATTATCCTCTTGAAATCATGCCATGGTTTTCCTGGTGGCTGTCACTGTTACCCGAAGATAACACCCAGGTGTCTTCCTTTTTGTAGAGGCATTTTCAGAAGGCCTTACTTTGCAGTGTTTAAATTCATCTAAGTCAAAAAATCAAGCTGACATTTTGAGGTTAAAAAAAAATAATAATTCCAGGCTCATGTGTGTCAGTATGAATTATAGATGATGGATCTCAAAAAACAATTGAGAGATATGTGGTTGTGGTGACAGTAATAGTTCTCAGCTACGCAGGTGCACAAAAGAAAGGGTTGAACTGCTTCGTAAATGTATGTGGTTTTGCTGTGATATGACTTTTACAGTTGCAGAATCCTTAATCTAGATTCAAAAGAGGCTTTTTAAATGTATGCTTTCTCAGAGCCAAAGTAGCCTTTGGAACTCCTTTGGAATTTGTAGCAAATCTACAGGTGAGCAATGAACATGCACAAGAATATTAACGTATAAATGATCTGCACCTATTTACTGACTGTATTTCTTTTCCACAGTTTTTAAGTATGTACTGTTGCATGGCCACTGGTGTGAGATATACACATATAATAAAGCTGGAGTTTTGTCTCTTTTTCAGAGGGTTCACAGAGTTCAGTTTCAGCTTCTAATGAGATCCAGCAGAACCAGCCCCAGGCACTACACTATGCACTCGCCAATGCTCAGCAGGTTCAGATCCACCAAATAGGAGAAGATGGACAAGTCCAAGTAGTATGTACTCAACTTTATCTAAATTACTCCATTTACAGTCTAGATTACTGCAAACTTTGCTTCCGTTGAAATTTAATTTTTTTTAAAAAATAAGTGACCTGTCATCACTTCTTAAGTATGATTTTCAGAAAATAACCATTGAAGGATTATGAAAAAAAAAGAGTTATTTGTCAAACGTCTGCATGTAGGATTTGCTCACGCAATTGTTGCATATAAATGCACATTCATTATTGTATCTAGAATTGATTAATCTCTCCCTGACAGTTTGCTTGCATTTGCCATAATAGTAACAGCAGACCTCCTGAGCATGTGATCCACACTTTGGAGGTAGTTCTAGCTCTGACTTTCAAAACAAAAATACATTTATTTATTTTCATTAAAAAAACACTGCATTCCCAGGCATTTTTGAACATCTGTTAGCTGAATCTTTTACATGTGTATTCATTTAGATACATGTATATAAGTAAAAGTTATAAATATTGACATTTTTTAAGCCTGAGACTCCTACCATTACTCAGGCTATGAATATTTTTATATATGGTTTTAGTGTACTCTGAAAAAACTCACCTTGGCTTTAGTTCCCATGTGCCACAGTTTGACTACAGGGCTTGTTCTAAATTCAAAATTAAAAAAAAAAAAGTAGAAGAAAATAACGAAATAATGGATTGTGTGGCATTTCTGACATGTGGCATTCAGAAATAATTGCACATTCATTCTTCTGTGGTAGAAACCTGAGAATGTTTTGAAGGTACCCAGAAGTCTGCGTGTGAGCCAGCACTCAACTGTGCCAGGCAGTGTCCAAGCACAGAGCAGAAAGAAATGTGCATAGACACGTCTGTACCCGGTCTGCATGATGATCACATAAGCCCACTTTCCTTACAAACCAGACTAAAAAAAACAGGTGGGAATGGGCAAATAAACAAGAATTCTCGAGAGAAGTTAGTCAACAATATAAACTGTAGTACCTGGTGGTCTGGCTGTTGCAAAGGTTTTAGTCAACACCAGTGCAAAGAACAGTCTGAAGTAGGATAATGAAGCATCTTTGGTAGATATTCATAGTATTCTCTCCCCAAGTGAGAGAGGCAGCGCAGGGAGAAGGAGAAAATGAGCCAAATTGACTAATTTACACATAAAAAATTCAAAATTAATCAACACAGGGAAAACTATCAACACATCAAGTCTGGTCAGTAGAGCTGCAGATAGTCAGCATGGAAATGGTGAAGTTGCTCAGAAATATGATGAAGAAAAAAGGGCTATAAAGGACAGACTCTTTTGGAATGTTATCTAAAGAGGCATGTCTGTAAGACCTGCTGAAGTTTTATTGGAGTAGCAATAGAAGAATCAGAGAAGAAAAGTGTCATGGAAACTGGGGGGAAAATTTCAAACTGTGTGGCACAGTGTTGAAGGCAACTGCCAGAGCTGTAAGCGTTGCTTAAAAGGAGGACTTAATATTAGTTACAGTATTCTTTTAAGGAGTGCATGGAAGTGGAAAGGGATTGAGAGGAACTCCAGAGAGCAACTGTAAGGGTTGTGAGAGTTGTGGAGAGGAAATTGCAGTAGAGAGCACATTTTTACAAAGTGAAAAAGGTTGCTTATAAAGTAAGAGAAAAGAGAGAGGAGGAGTGTGGGTGTAAGGGATGCTGGGAACCACTAGCTGGGACATTCAGATAGGATTGGAAAGTCTGAGCCACCCCTTTCGTTTTCCCAAAGGCCTTTCCCTTTCCTGTCAGGTACCTGGATACGATACGACTTATATGGAAGTTGGGGAGCTAATCCTGGAGAATGATTGCTTGATGAAACTAGATCCTAAATGCCTCAAGTTACTATTCTCAAACTTGGAAGAGGACTAAAGAGTAGTTCAATAAACTAACTTGCGTACTCCTTTTCCCTCCTGTCATTTGAGAGCATTCTCAGGGAAATAAAGCTCTTTGTGCAGGAACTGGGTGCAGAGGTCCCATTTCACTTTTGCCATACCTTTACAGTATTATCACGTGGATCTCTTTGTCTCTTGGTTTCTCTATATATTTTTCAAGAGCATAACTTCTTAACTGCTCTATAGATCTTTTTATGAGATTTAATTGATGACAGAAAAGTATTTTTCAAGTCTTGAAAGACAAGGTAGAAGGGAAAATTTTATGAAATACATGGATAAATAGACAAACAGGTATCTTTATAGATGTAACCGATGAAAGTTTGCCTCACTGAAAGATCTGGACCTGTCAACTATACATTAAATTGATCGTGGAATCCGTGAAAAATCCACTAAGACCCACAACCACTCTTTAAATGTCATAATTTGTCAAATATATTGAGAGGTCTTAGGTTGAAACAGATGAAAATGGTATTCCTTTTTGAATTCTAGGGAATGATACATATAGATCAGGCGAAGAGTCATTAGCAAGGTAGTAGTTATTTGTACTATATATGTTTAAAAAAAATATAAATCAGTATTGAATTGAATTTGTGGACAAACTAGAAGGCCTGTCCTTGCAGGCCAGCTATGTATCTGCAAAAGATGAGTGAGCAGTTCTTTTTTGGAATGCTGTATGATGCAAAGGTGAATAAAGTCACCTTCTCACCCCCCCCCTTTAGTCAGAAAGGATTGCTTATATTTGAAAACACTATAAATGGATCTTTTAAATGTTCGGTGCTTTTTCCTGGGAGCCCTGAGAGCTTGATGTTAAGGAGGGAAAGTGATTCTAATCTCAACATGGACTGGGCTGTGTTCTAATTTTATATACAGTCCCTATTGTCAGAGTGATACTTTCAGTATGTTTTTTCTCCCTATAAATAGACAGTTTCCTTCTAAAGGAAATGAAACTGTTTGAAATAGAGGGATCTGTGCTTCTTTGAAAATCACATGCAATTGTTCTTGTGTTATAAAATCAGCAGAGCCTTTGACAGAATTCCAAATGATTATCTGTAATCTCTGTCTCATGCAGGCATATTAAAATGAACACAAAGCCTTATAAACCCTGAAGTATGTTATTTAGAATCCAATCTCCCTCCAGGTAAATCACAGTAGCAAAGACTCCGCTGGGCTAGTCAGGATGCGCAAGGAATTCCGTCCACTCTCTTATCCATGCTTTGATCAAATGGTAGGCTTGATACCATTCTGAAGTGGTGGGTATGGTCAGCAATGCAAAGTGTTAACATTATTAAAACTGTCAGGGCAGATTCTCCACTAACATAAACCAGTGTAACTGCATTCAAATTAATGACTTAATGCTAATTTATAGCAGTTTGAGAGATAGTCTTTAGCATGGTACTGTATTTCACCATCACTGTATGAGTGCACAAAGATATATAGATATTTACAGATACTTTTTAAAATCTCACTCTTAGTATTTAGTCTGGGCGTATCTGTTTTAAGAACTGAGTTTCCAAGGACTTTAAATGGGATTAATGTTTCAGGCACAATGCTAAGCCAGCAAAGCACGTTAGTCCCATGCTTTGTGTATCAGTCAAAAATGCAGATACTTTGTCTACAGAGAAATGCACTACATAGATGTTATTTGTTGTTATGCTTATTTTCTTTCCTCTTATGTGAAAACGAACCATTATTCAAAGTCACTCAGCTTATACCTTGCATAAAAAGATGGTGCAATATGGATGCACTTTATTTTCTTTAAGCTATCTTTAATGGTTTTCATTGAATAAGCATTTTGCTTTGATACATTAACAAGGTAATAGCTTCTTCCTCTAGTTACGATTTTCTTCTGATGCTCCTTGGTGTTTTCTTTTGTTGCGGATCCCACAGGGCCATCTCCACATAGCCCAGGTTCCTCAAGGCGAGCAAGTCCAAATCACGCAGGACAGTGAGGTGAGCCAAAAGTTTGTGTGCCCGTGGAGCAGGTGTTGGCCAGAACTTTGGGCCCCAATTGTAAAACAGTACCTTTGAGATCGGCTACAGTGCACTACAGAGACCAGTGAGGGTAGAAGTGAGGCTGTGTGGTAGAGCCAGGATGAAATGTGTTTAAGGGCAGTAAATGCAATGTTATTTCTGTCTCTGGGATTTTTGGGGGGTTTCTTTTTATTTGTTTGGTTTGGGTTTTTTTTGGTTGCTTTTTTGTTGTTGTTGGTTTTGTTTTGTTTTTTGCTTGACCAACCAAGACAGCTCTGTCTGTGTGTTACACTAATGATTGCTGTATGTGGGTGATGGTCTTTGTTGCAAATTTAGTACTTACAGAGTATTGTAGGAGACCAGCTCAGGTGCTTGCACTGCCATTGAGAAATGAAATTGGTTTAGTTAGGTTTATAAACTAAATGTGTTCAGAACACTCAGTGTCTTTAATTGTGAGAACTGTTGAACAGGAGTTGGAGAAACCTTCGGATGGCGTCTAGTAAAGTTATATTGCAGAATGAAGTGAACTTACCTTCGTTACTGATCGAGGAATCTGACACTGCAGTATTTGCACTTCATAATTTTTTCCATAAAAATAGTACAGTAGAATGGAAATGGATAAATACAGTACTCAGCCCTCCAATTTTGATGACTCCCCCCAACCCCCAGGCAAAACAGCTATTAAAACCAGCTGAATTGACCTATGTGAGGGTGCTGTTGTCAGTCGTTTAAGAACGTAGAGACTCCTAACTGCTAAGACTACTGTAGATTTCTTGCGCACTTATTTTTTTTACATGAAGAAGCAGTAGCAAAATAAGGTTAAACATAAATGCAGACTGCAGTTTTAATCTGTATGATTTCCCAGTAGTGTTTTTTTTTACTCAATGTTAAGCATATCTGCTTATGGGTTAGTTTAATCCATTTCCAAAGTACCCTAAATCACATCTCATAAAAACACTTTTGGTGCAGAGGAATACTGTTAACACAGGGAGCTATTGTAGAATAAATATTATCATAAATATTATATAAATATTATAGTTAAAGGCAGTCTCCTTTGAAGAGCTTGTCAGACCTGGAGAGAAATAAGAAAGAATCAGGATGTTCTGGCTCTAAAGGAAGCCATAGAGGGTTACAATAAAGCTGAAGCAGTTCTTGGGTAAAGAGCCACAGAAAAAATTATGATTCAGCATATACTAGTTGCAGCTGATCCTGAGGTTCAAGTACGCACCCGTGTCCATTGGCTTCATCTGAAGTTCCCATATGTGAGACTTTTAAGGACTACATTTGTCCGTGACAGAAGAAAACATCTGGTTTTAAATTTATTACAATGTACACAGCTTCAAATGAGAGGAAGTGCTGCCAGTAAGAGAAAATGCAGAAAACAAATCAAAGAATTGGTATTTTTTCCTCAAATGTACTTTTGAAAAGACATCTCTCAGCATATGAATAAAAACTTCATTTTGTAAAGATGCTACTTTCCTATTTAGACTTTGTAGCTACAGTTTCCTTTAAAATAATTTACATTATTGAAAAATGTTTGTAGTAGATGCAATTCCTGTAATAGAATGATGTTGGTCTTTGGTATTGAATTTTAATAAAATAAAAAAAAGTCTGTTAGCATAGGCAGTAACTTTACAACAACAAATAGTAAATAGCACTCCATACATGTAAAATTGTTATACTGCTAATTCTAGTTTAGTAAGGGTTTGAGTCAAATTTACAGTTTTATATAAATATGGAAAACCAAAAACCTTACCTCAAAATCTGTGCAAACAAACTTTGCATAAAAATACTGTCCATTATACAGTAACTTTCGAAAAGCAAAGCATCCTGGTGCTGAAAAATGTCCTTGCTTTTTAGTCTGTTTGTCCTCTGTGGTTAAAGTGCTGACCATTGAATTGCAGCTGGATTGCCAAAATAATCCTCAGCAGAGTTTCCTAAATTAATAGATTTCCTTAATATTGAAGTTGTTTAATATGAGATGAGAAACAGGCCTTTTTCAGGACAAAGCAACTTTTAAAATTCCAAAGTCGTGTTTATTGTCAATGTTCTTATTTTACAGGGGAACCTGCAGATACATCAAGTTCACGTGGGTCAAGATGGGCAGGTAGGAACAGAACTGAGTTTTAAGCAACATTTTACTTTGGTCTTTAAAATTAATGTTGCAGTTGGAATGATCTCCCATTATTAATCGCTGTTTTAAAGAGGGAAATCTCTTCTGGTGTTTCTGCTTAGATAAACAACTTGCACAATGATAACACTAAGCTAAGTATTTTGTCTGTGGACTCAAAGTATTTGACCAAGCTTATTTCATTACTCCTGCAAGATACTTTATCCCTGTGTTTAATACCTGCTTGTCTTTGGCCTCTCCACTCTTGCCTTCACTAACTGGATTGACCGTATTGTGTACAGTGTGTTCTTTTCTCTGTTATCGACTGTCACTATGGCCAGATGTGAACTGCAGTCCATGCAAACCTGAGAACATTTACTGCTAAGGTTTAAGCAGCATTTTTTTTCATTATATTGCTGTCTTGGGAGAAACAGATCTTTTGCATCTGCTTTTGTTCTTTTTGATAAGGTGGCTTTATTAGGTGCTTATGCATACATGAGGTAAGAAAAAGAAGCTTTTACTTTGAGTGATGAGTCAATAAGTGATTAAATTAGCAGAATTTCCATGTCAGGCGTCAGCAAAATTGCTAACATTTGATCTCAGATGCACTTTACTAAATGTTGAGCTATATTAAAATATCCACAGCACAAAAATATTCCTGTAAGAAGCTTTCTAACCAGTCCACTTGAATAAATATTATGAATTTTTTTGTTCCTGTTGAATATTAATAAGTTGTAAGACATATGGCTAGAACTTGAATGCTGCCCTGAATTGAAAAGGCTCACATCGTGAAGGTTCTTGAACTCAAAGGCCTTGAGAAACTACCAGTACTCTGAACTTCTGATCACATACAGTATTTGGGTGGGGAAGCAACCTAACTTGTATTTAAAAAATAATAATTAAAAAAAAGCTTTAAGTGTTCTTTACTGGGACTTTAATTGGAAGTACTTTTGTGGAAGTGAGACTAGGAAAGGTGATTTTTTTGAGACATGTCAGAACCTTTGTTTTAGTACTTACTGTTGTTTTTCCTTTGTGAAATACTGCTGTCCAAATTACATCATCTTAAAAGTCTGATATTGGATGGTGTTACGTCTACAGTGGCATGTAGATTAAGTTACCTTTTTTTTTTTTATTATAGCCTAGGACCGTTATGTTTCCCCTTGAAATAGCTATTCATAACAAGTATTCCACAAATTGAATCTCTCTTTCTTAAATAGAACCAAAGAATGTAGTTTAAAATGTTGTTGCAAGTTCATGCTGTTTTTAAGGGAAATGCTTGGATGACCAGATTTTCCTGAAGCCGCCTACGTTAGGCCGGGGGAGGTGGGCCCTTTCATACAGCAGTAGCATTCAGCCGCGCCTCATGTGAAAATAGTCATGGAATAAAAAACTGTGAACTCTAGAGTAGTAAAGAACTTCTAAACTCTAAATGCTCTTAAATAGCGTCTTGCTGATCACCTGGGTGGTTGCATTAGTACATGCAAAATAAGGCAACACTGGAAAAAAGGCGTTCTAAAAGTATGCGTTTGTAAATGTGTGTACACGAGTGTCTATGCATATGTATGGTTACATGATATATGTTTGTTTAAAGTGTGTGAGAGCACATACGACGTAGGGAAGAAAAGCATGATTTAATCAATGCTTTTGTTGAAATCATTATCAGTTTATCCATATAAAGGCATCTGTGTTATTACATAGCATATTATATTTGGGATAATCTTGGTTCTACGTGGTTGTAGGAAATTTTGGGTTTTTTTAACTAATTACATGCTGGGCCCTGCTTCTAAGTTTATGTTGAAAACAAATGGTGAAATACTGGGGTTTTTTTCTGCATACACTCAGCCACGTTTTGGTGCAAAAGACTAACTGCTGTCTCTTAAGAATCAACAGCCAGGTGCTGTCGCACTTCAGCTAGCGTCTCTGCAAATTCACAGGAACCCTCAAGCTCCTCCAAAAGTATTTGCTGCTTAGCTGTTTTCCAGTGGATCAAAAAATAGGAGCAAGCAAATATTCAGGGGATTTTTATCTTCGTTCTGTGTTAGACATTGAAACCATTGTCAGCAGTTGAAGCCGTGCGGGCCAGTGGATGAGTAGCTCTCACATGATTCCCTGTCACGGCTCTGTGTGTGTGCGATGCCAGTGGCTCAGCTGGCTTCTGCTCATCATCTGATCGGTGTTTAGCCACCATTTTTTGAGCTATTAGCTCATAAAAGCTGCAAAGGAAAATGAGTTAAAACTAAACCGTGTTTGTGGTTTAAGAATGGAAGTTGAAACTAATACATTTTCCTTGGCACTTGCAGTGGGGTAAGAGCACAAAGACCCGTCATACGATATGGTTCAGTGGGAATGTAAGTCATAACAATCCAGTAGCTTGCAATCGTCTGTACATGACCTGTGATCAAAGAGACTTCTGTAGTTTTCCCACCTGTCTGTTACTTTTCAGGCGAGTGGCTTTCTCTCCCACATTTCAAACTTCAGTGCACGCTGCCAAGGGACGCTGAAGAACATTGATAATAAAGAAAGTGAATAATGAGGCACTTTCAAGACTTCGGTTATTGAATATTCTTAGCTGATTAATATATACTTACCAATGGTACTAGATCTTAGCTTGACTACTAAATATTCCCTTTGAAAATTCATCTCATGCTGCTGTTTTCCACGTGTTATCGTACGCTTACCAGATGTTAGGTATTCTCTCTTTTCAGTTGAGGCTTAGCGCTGCTGCCTGATGTGGGCTTTCACCCAGAATCACAAGTAAAAGGTTTACAAGAAGCTGGGACTGCAAAGCATGGAGTTGTTAACTTCATATAAACTAAAGGAAAGAATGGCATAAATCTACTATGAAATTTTGTCAGTAAAATTTCCAAGGTGGTAGATACATTTTAAGCTTCATAATGCTAGTAATAAATACTAACTTCTCTGCATAATGGTGCCAGTTGTTGATTTTAACTCCCCCCCCACCCTCTTGAATTGTCTGTCCTGGTAGTCGCACTGAATTTAGATCTTGTTTTTCTGGCATCATTGTTCATGGAACTAACGAAATCATGCCAAAAAAGAATGCTTTCTACCTACACATGTATTCTATTAGCTGAAAGTTTCATATTTCAGTACACGTTTAATAAAAATACCAAACTGCAAAAATAATTAGACTTCATATTAACTAACACTTGAAGCTGTGGACCAGTGGGAGTTTTGCGTTTTATACATATGAATTACCAGAAGTTTTCTAATTTGTCTTCTTCTTTCCCCTGATTGCCCACCCTCCTTTCTCCCTTTGAGCTTCAGTGTTCTGCATCCCAGGAGGTTATCAGTGTGTGTCCTGCAGGAGACGTAGTGCCACAGTGTTCAGAAATATACATGGGGTATAAAGAGGTAGAACATGACAATTTCAGTAGTTTGACATTCCTTGATTATACAGTTTAGACATTCCATTTTGTACATCCTCACTGCCAGTGTTTCTATAATTTAGAAATTAATTAAAATGACACCAGGCAAATGGTCTTCAACTAATATCCTTATTTCTTAAGTTAAAAAGTTAATGCACTTTAAAATCTAAAATATGGTCATACGTATTCCTGGAGAGCTCACAATTTGTTCTGCTCAATGAACAAAAAATTAATAAGAGTTAGCAGCATTTAGTTCACTTGGTATCAGTATCTGTAGGTAAGTTAGAAGCACCGAGAGAATCCAGAGCAAACAGCATATATGATAGGTTTAGCAGGAAAAAGCTAGCCAGTGTAAATTGCTTTTGTAGTATCAGTTTTCTTACTGTGTGTGCACATGAAATAAACATGCGGAATTGCTTCTGCTACATTACCATTTTCAAAAAGAAACTTGGCATCTCATATAGTTGTCGACACAGCGTCTCCCAGATAAATCTGTAATCAGAGTGGTGCAGTGAGACCCATCCATAACTGCTGAGTTACATATATGTAGAGGGAGAGGAGATCGCGTTAATAACACATTTTTCTGCAGCTCAGTGAGGTGTTTGTGTGGAGCAGTGATTGCATTATCTTTTTCTGAACTTTTCCTCTGAGCTTGCTGCTCTGGGCTTCGTGGCAGCGCTGAGGTCTCGGAGAGTTCAGACGCAGGGCTGTGGAGGTGGCACACCAAGGAAGCTTTAGGTGAGCATCCTCAGATGTGTAATGATCATCTGAGAGCATACGAATATGATCAGAAAAGATATTCTTGGAAAATTGCCGTAGTGATGGAGAAAATATGGCAGAGCTCGGTGCTGTGAAGTAGCAGCTAGCTGCTGTTGGGCCTGAAAGGTTAGAATATAGACGGGTATGAGAAACAGATCAGTGAGAGTTTGTCTTTAATGTCCTCAGGAGGAGTATGAACCTGATGTCTCGTTCAGGTCTGGTTTCAATACACATCGTACAGCCTGTAATACAGCTCAGAAGGAGATATGACCTCATCACCTATGTTTGAAACATCTGTCCTTTTTCTGTACTCTGCTGTAGTCTGAAGCGAAGGGCGAGCTGTTAAATCTTAGAGGAATGGAAAAAGGGGAGAAATGGTTCCAAATGTTCGGGGGGAAAAAACCCAACCTATTCTAGTAATTCCACCTAATATCCAGTGAATCTTCTTTGTGACTGGATCAAGCTATGAATAGGAATGAAAATAGGTTTGTTTGTGGAGGAAATTATTTACAAACCTGTGGAACAGTGTTAAACCAACTCTTTTAACATCTCATTTTTGTACCTCTGTTTACCTCTCTGATCATTACTGAACTACACCTTGCTTTTCAGTGAGGGCACTGCATTTTTTTTAAGGTCCAGTTTAATCCATAGCTCAAGCATGATTTTCAGTTATACAAACAAAAATGTGTTGACGTATTAACTCAGCTTCTGCTCACTTTTATGCATTTTGCAGATGTTCTTCTACTGGGAAAGAAACTGTTTAATGTATTTTCTGAATATGTATTTTAATTGCCTTTATTAAACCTTTGGAATAGATACTGCAGTTTTTATCAGTATTAATAATATATTATCCAAAACAGAGGAAAGAACCATCTTCTTAATTTTCATATAACACAGATAATTAAAAAGTCCTAGTTTTAAAAGTACTGAAATTCTTTATTCAAGTTCCTCAGTCAAGAATGAATACATCGGAGGAGTTCTTTTCCTATCCCTAGTCTTTAAGCAGTAGAGGGCAGTAGTATTAAGATGATTGTCAGTTACTTTCTCGGCGAAAACTTGAAGAAATGAGGAGGAAATGTGAAGTGCAAGAAATGTGCTGCTCCGACATCAGCCTTGTAAAGTGTCGTACCGTGGGGACAGAGACACATTCGCAGCGTGAGTCTTTCTGCATGCGTTGCTGACATAGGGGCTGTGTGTGCACGCGTGTGTGCTTGTGTGCGAAGGAGGGAGAGGAAGAGGACCTTAGCTCCTGCGTCGGCTGCTCTCCTACATTGAAAAGGCTTTTTCATGTTTCAGCACATCTGCTTTGAATAATATGCACGGAGAAACAAACAGGATTGTTAGAAGAAGAACAACAAAATTAAAAACCCTATATAGTTCAGCTGGAACTTAAAAACTGCTTATATGGTTTTGAAAAAAAAAAAGATTATTTTTAGCTGATACTTCTTCAATAGCAGGTTGTACTGAAGTCTTGCAGGTCTGCTGTAGTTTTAGAAACAAAAATGAAGAGAATAGTTTTGAAACAACATGTGCTTTATTCAGATTTCATGGAGAAGCACAATGTATTTATGGATAAATTAAGATTGCTTAAAATACTTAGGTGTGAGCATTTTAATTATGATATTTTTCTTTTTTTTGGTGTTGCTTAAAGGTAGTGTCTTATGCACATACATTCATTACTTTGGCATTCCATAGAAGAGGTGTTCTCCACTTTGACTGTTCCTCAAAGTAGATCTTCAAAAACACTCGCCATACTTTTTAGTTCTGAAAACTTATTTTGCTAGAGAAAGTAGTTATTTTAGCAAATTAAAATTGAGTTATTTAATTTGAAAGCAGTTAAGTGCATTAAAACTTACAAATGTGTATGGACGCATGGGGAAAAAACCCCACTGCTGGGGTGATCAGTAACATAGAAAATATCTCTAGAAAAATTAATATTATAAGAAAAACAGTAATATTTGTTTTATTTAGTATGGGTAACTAAAATGGTAGCTGTAATAAACTGTTAGGTGTAGTTTAACTGCAGAATTTAAAATGTGTTTGTAGAAGGTTTGCACCACCTTTTAATTGTAAAGCAGGGTAAGACACTGTCCAGTAGGATACCACCTGGTCTCCATCGGCCCTGCTTGGCATTGTTCTGTATCAGATTCCTGAAACAAATCTGTGCAAGTTGTTTACACCAGGTTATTATATTTGACAACAGAACAACAGGATTCTTCTACTCCAATTTGAAAGGACAGTATTGGGAGAAAATAAAGTCCTTCGATGTCAGACAACAAAACATAACAAAATGGGACAAAAAACCACTGAAGGGGAACTACTACTTATGCGATATTGATAGAAAGATATATTCTCTGTAGTTAGAGAATGCAAAACTAATTCTGATATTTAACTGAAGATGACACAAGTTTTTTACTATGTAATATAATTTATCCATTTTCAGGGAAAATGGTGAGTGATTTAGAAGCTCATTGAAAGTCAGCAGGCCTTGCTCTATAAATGAGTTAACGTTTTTGAAAAACACCTGTGTTTCAAATCCAGAGATACTGTATTGTTTCGTTAAGACTTAAATTCTAATTAAGTTATGGTGACAGGACCGTTTCTTTCCATATTTGTGCCACTGAGTTGGGGGATCCCTCTGCCTTTCTGGCTGTCTTGGAGAGCCTGAAAGTGAATGCACTTTTTCATAACAGTGAGAGCATGTACTGGTTCTTTGTTTCTAATTGTACTCCTGTCCCTCTTAAATATGTAAAATTTCAGAAATGAGTTACTGGATGTCTAAGTTCACTAATCAGTACAGAAAGCTGTAGCAGGTATTGAAAGCCACCATGACTGGAAAGTAGCTTAATTTTTTATTCTTACAGTTTTACATTTCAAAATGTGTAAAATATTTTCTTTGTTTTCTTTAAAGAATGGAAAACTTGAATATTTTTCTAGCACATTTTTTACTATTCTGTTATTTAACAAGTTATTAATAGTGGGGTTTTTTTTTATTCTGGATTTAAGCTAAAGAAAAAAGGCAGGAGTCTTAAATTTATTTTTTTTTTTATTTTGGTAAGAGTTTCACTGCATTAAACTGACCACATCCAGTAATTTTTGTCACTTTTTTTATTGCTTAGAGATGTATTATAACTCTTTCTTTAAACTAAGATTTGTTTGAAAGGGGGTGGGAGGGATGACCCTGGCACATTTTGAACAGCATAGAAAAAAGGATACCTAGTTGCTGCTATTTATACAAGTCTTCTCCTTCACCTTGTTGAGATTTAAGTTGTTTTTCTTTCTGTGGTTCTGTCTCCATCTTCTTACTCATTTATGGTGCATGCTGCTGGGAAGGCAGTAAAAAAAGCTTTTGTACCAGAGAGTCAGCGGTATCAGATCCCTGCAGACATTATTGGGTTATAAGTTTCATTTACAAACTGGCTGCATTTAGTTTTCTTTCTGCACTATTTTGTGCCAGAAAATACTGCTTTATTTTATGGAGAAAACCAGCTATGCCCACGTCTGATACATCACCAAGGACAGTATCCTCTACTGGGTCAAGAGGAAAAGATTTTTTTTCCAGCAGCGTGGCCCATTCTCAACTGTAGGAATTGTTACACCTGACTGCCATCAGTGCTTCTACATTTTCCACTCTAAGACATGTTTATTACCACGTTTTTCTATTCCAAGACGTAGCAGGTATACATTGGCGCTCCCTTGAAGTACTTTTGTCCTCTTGAAGTTTGATGTTATTTCATTCATCATGATAGGTAAATATTTCCCCATTTTCAGAGTGTTTAGCAGGGACTCCTGGAGCCTCTGCCTCTTTCCCATATGTTATTTAAGTTTAGGTGAATTCAGTGGAAGAACAGACAGGACAAAGTGAGTCCTTACCTTGGTGTATGCAGAAAATGTATAACTCTGCTTTTTAGGGGTTTTTGTTTGGTTGTATCAAGTGTAAGTGGTCACATTTCCCAACTTTTTCAACACTTCACTGAAATTAGCTATCTAAATGCCGTGCTGCTAAGAAAAAACTGATAGCTTAGATGAATTTACTTTCTTTGTGATATCTCCAGCTATTGAAAAGAATCTTTTATTGGCTAGCTGCTGATTCTGAATGCTGGGTTAACTTGGTTTTTTTAAATCAAGCTTTAGTAGGGACTGATTAGAAGACTCTCTGCAAAATTAGAAAATATTTTGGAGTTTTCTTCTCTCAGCTTTAAAGCAGCCTTTACATGATGGTGAAGTAAGCGACATCTCTGTGCAAGTGTGGGATGGCACAAGCAATAATTATTATACATTTGTGCACTTAATGCACAGACAAACCAATCTGATGTGTGGTGAAGTTCTCATGTAAGTGTAATAGAGGGTGGAAAGAGTACTTTATGGTGCTTTTCAGATAAATGTGTCTAAATAGATTTTACATGTGGGAAAGGAAGGAAACAAGGAGGAAAGAAACAGGCGTAACTAAGTTTATCAGGAGTGGAAGAAAGGAATTGCTGCTTTGGAGATAAAGCAAATACTAAGTTGTTTTAGTGCACTTAAGATTTGGTATGTAGATATTTACATGTTGTAGTCTATCGAAGGTCATTAACTGTCGCTCTTAATCTGCAGTTCAGC